>OY744549.1:47590969-47625969 GCA_963556195.1 Sepiola atlantica
TGAGATATATCTATCGCAGTCAAGTTGAAATTCGTCTTGATGTTATCGACGACCAGTGTTGCCAATTTAGCGGGTTTCCCGCTAGGTCTGGCGATTTTGATTTGAATCTGGCTAGTAAAATTTGGATCTAGCGGCTAGCGATTATTTTCTTTAAAATCTGGCGATTTTGTTTGCCACATACACACGCAATTTCAGTAAAACTATTTTCCGTATTCATTTTCTCTTTAGTCATCATGAGATTATTTCTCAAGCTACCTTCCATACATGATATATGCAAATCTGCAGTAGTTTTACATGTCAATAAAAATGTTAATATTCTAAAAAAATAAAATGGTGATCGCGACCGGACAAAAGCTCACCGGACAAAAGGCCACCAAAATAATTCAAACACGGACAAAAGCCCACAAACGTAAAATAAATTAATTAAAAAAAACAATTCTAAGGCATTTATAACGAGAGCGAACAGAACGAGAAATGGGTAAAAAACAAAACAAAAAAAACAACAAATAAATGTGCAACAAATAAATGTTACCAAAGGCAAGATAAGTTACTATTCTACCTACCTGGATAAGTTTATTAGTGTTTTAACTTATTTTAAAGCATATTTTTGTTAAAAAAACATGGTGTCGACTGTTCAGTTCATACTCAAAATGAAATTGGCGTTGATAAGATGTCAACGATGATCACTCGGATAATCGCTAAAAATCGAAAATTAAACAAAATACGGGTAGAAACACATCCGATAAATATCGCCAATCGTGCGAAAATGTAATATTCTTCCAGCATTTTGTTTAATTTTCGATTTTTAACATTACAAAAGGTTTGATAGGCGGCAGTGAACTTTGAAATGTTTACTTTGCATCCCCATAATTTACCAATAAAAATATTCGACTTACACTCTGAGAACCAATGCTAACTAAATTATTTTACCTACTAAGTTAGAATGGCCCGGAAATGGGTGATCATTTTATGTTACAAGTATATGCAAAACTGATGCGTTCTGAAATAATTGTTGTTGTTTTCTTTCCGCGAAAGATAAGTGATACAATACAACGGTTTATTTAATATAAATAAATAACACAACAACAAAAACTAACTTTAATATTCAATAAATTGACAGCCACGTCGCACGTACTTTTTTCGACTTTTGTTAAATTTATTCTTTATTTATTTTTCGTATTACCACTCGGACTTAGGGTTAGTAGTAGGAAGGGTGCGTGTTTTTTTTTGGGGGGGGGGCGGAAAATTATGTAATTTTGGCAAGGTAGGAAAATTAGAAAATTAGGTAAGTATGGAATAAATATCGAAGTAATTCAATCATTAACAAAATATTAAAATGGCCGACTTTCTTACGAAGAAACCGAAATGCATAAATAATGGATAATCTCGTAATAGGATTTTAATTTAATATTTTTTTTATCAAAATAATAATTGGAAAAGATAATACCAGAATAGTATTCTTAGAACAAACATAACTCGATTTGATTTGCTTTAAAACAGCAGTAAATGTTTTAAAATATTTTTTTGCGGTGGGTGTGTGGCAGACGAGCGGGCATTGGGGAAAAGGCTAGCCTGTTTAGCTACCCCTTTTCTTTCTAGGTTCGTTCGGCTTACTCTCTCCCTTTCTTCCTTTCTTTCTTTCTTTGTTTGACCCTTCTTTGCCTCTGGAGAAACTCGTGAAATCTCGCAGAATCACGTTGGCCGAAGGATTTCGGCCAGCTTGACCACGCGAGATTTGAAGTCGATAAAAGAACACGTTTTCCTTTCCTCTTTCTCTTTTTCCTTCAGCGTCCGGAGACCAAGAACGCACAAAGAACTCTCGGCGATTCCCCCCCCCCCACCAGCTCGAACGAGCTGTGTGGAGGAGGAGGGGAAGAGAAAGGTAACCCTTTTGATTCAACAAAAAAAATCTATCTATCAATTTGATGAACATTTCCCTTTCATTCCCAACGAACTTTTTCCTTCACACATTCGCCATTCACAGAATTGCCACCCAACTGACATTCAACACGCATCGCATCACACGCTACAATAATGAACTTATACTCTCTTCTAAATAGTAAATAAATTGTTTTGTTACAAAAATGTTATTCCTTTCCTTTTTTATTAACGCCTATTCGTATATGTATATAGCTTCATCATTCCTTCGCTTTCTTTAAGGTAAGTTTAAATAATGTTTTCTTCCTTCATCTTGTTTGTCTTAAACTGTTTTATTTAATCCCCACGTGGTCCGATGGTGGAAGCCTAATGGTGTGATAACATGCAGTTATAAAGGCATCTATCACACTACCTATGGTTGGGGGATTCATTATCGCAAAACCATTTGTCCGAAATCCTTCGCGACTGTGGTTAAAATCCAAAAACCCTTTGTTCTTCTTTTGAATCTCCCGCCATAACAAACACTTCCACCCCGGCCATAATTGGTGACCTCTTCGACGTTAACACGCTAACTAAATCCTTCTACGATAACATAAATACAAATCCTTCTGATTAAATTTTAAGATACAAATAAATAAATTAAAAAAATAAGATAACCATTTCTAAACTTAAAGGCAAACAGATAAATTTAAATATTAATCTTATTTAGCGAAGGAAACTTAGAATAGAATACGGCAGTAAGTGAAACAAAAAAAACAAAAAAATTCATATACGAAGAAAATACAAGTCTACGAACTAAACAAAACAAAACAAAAAAAATAATTACAAAAAAAAAAAAGCGAGCGTTTCACAACAAAAAAAAAAAAAATTTCATATACGAAGAAAATACAAGTCTACGAACTTAACAAAAAAAAAATGAGCGTCTCACATCACAAAAAAAAAAAAAAATCTCTTTCAACAAAAAAAAAAAAAAAAATCTTAAAACAAACAAAATTTCTTTCAACAAAAAAAAAAAATCCTTTTCATAAGACAAACAACAAAATTCCTTTCAAAAAAAAAAAAAAAAAAAAAATCCTTTTTCATAGAACAAACAAAATCCCTTTCAACAACAACAACAAAACAATCCTTTTCACGAAGCAACGCAAGAATCTTGAAAAACAAAAATCATTTCTAACAAAAAAAACACAAGAATATTTTATTACAAAAAAAAAACTTCTTTCAAAAACAAATTTTAACGAAACAAAAAACAAAAAAAACATCCTTTCACTGAACAAAGAAGGAAAGTGCTTTTCGCGAGACAAGGAGAGATGGGTCTACACAAAAAAAAAAAAAAAAAAAATCAAATCTCTCTACAAAAAACAGGAATCTTCCCACATGGCGCAAATATGCCGGACAATGAAAAATTCCCGCCAAACGCCATTTAAAAAAAAAAAAAATGGAGCTACAATAGGCAAATACAAAAAGAGAAAAATGTTTTTAATGAAAAATTAATGACGTCAACTCGACAACCAAAAAAAAAAAAAAAAATAATAATGATGATAGTCTTATCAGTCGAGGAACAATGGAAGCAACAAAAGGCGCCAAGCGTTGAATCTCCCAAGCCAAATACAGCTTCGTGTGAGAAATCTACAACCTGAAAAAACCTGTATCAGCCAAAAGAATACTTGCACGAACGCGACCAAATTTCGACGCAAGCCTAAAGATTGTTTCCTAAAAATACCCAGCTTCGTCTAGAGACATTTCTTTCTCCTGATATTTCATCAGCACAAGAATCTCTAGGTGAACGCTAAGTTCCAGCAGAAAAATATACATCCGAAAGCTAAAACTACAAACAATACCAGCTTCGCGTGGCGGAAAATCCCAATGTGCACAAAAATTAAAATTTCGCCCGCGAACGCTAATTTTGCTGGAACACCCATATAACTTCAGCTTCATCCATCCCGGAATGAACGCTAAATCCTCGCTGATAAAGATTGTTGTTATATATAAATAAAAGTAAAATTGAAATAGGGTAGAGTCTATCGGGTAAGCTCCGCTTACTGGTGGGGGACTATTGTGGCAGACGAGCGGGCATTGGGGAAAAGGCTAGCCTGTTTAGCTACCCCTTTTCTTTCTAGGTTCGTTCGGCTTACTCTCTCTCTTTCTTCCTTTCTTTCTTTCTTTGTTTGACCCTTCTTTGCCTCTGGAGAAACTCGTGAAATCTCGCAGAATCACGTTGGCCGAAGGATTTCGGCCAGCTTGACCACGCGAGATTTGAAGTCGATAAAAGAACACGTTTTCCTTTCCTCTTTCTCTTTTTCCTTCAGCGTCCGGAGACCAAGAACGCACAAAGAACTCTCGGCGATTCCCCCCCCCCACCAGCTCGAACGAGCTGTGTGGAGGAGGAGGGGAAGAGAAAGGTAACCCTTTTGATTCAACAAAAAAAATCTATCTATCAATTTGATGAACATTTCCCTTTCATTCCCAACGAACTTTTTCCTTCACACATTCGCCATTCACAGAATTGCCACCCAACTGACATTCAACACGCATCGCATCACACGCTACAATAATGAACTTATACTCTCTTCTAAATAGTAAATAAATTGTTTTGTTACAAAAATGTTATTCCTTTCCTTTTTTATTAACGCCTATTCGTATATGTATATAGCTTCATCATTCCTTCGCTTTCTTTAAGGTAAGTTTAAATAATGTTTTCTTCCTTCATCTTGGTTGTCTTAAACTGTTTTATTTAATCCCCACGTGGTCCGATGGTGGAAGCCATAACGGTGTGATAACATGCAGTTATAAAGGCATCTATCACACTACCTATGGTTGGGGGATTCATTATCGCAAAACCATTTGTCCGAAATCCTTCGCGACTGTGGTTAAAATCCAAAAACCCTTTGTTCTTCTTTTGAATCTCCCGCCATAACAAACACTTCCACCCCGGCCATAGGTGTGTGTGTGGGGGGGGGGGGGGGGGGTAGACCCTATTTAAAACTATAGGAGTATTGATTTACTCCTCTCCAGGAGTTAAGCACAAGGCCAGTTTTTATCTTACTCCCACAAGTAAGATGTGACACAAGGTCGGGAAAGTGGAGTTTAAAAATTGCCTGGGCAGCCCCGTCGGCATTCCCCGGTAGGGGCGCCTTAGGCAGTAAGCAATAAACTTACTCCTCCTCAAAGAGGGGGGGGGGCAAAGCCTGGGAAGGTCCTCCCAGAACTGCACAGGACAGACCCATTGACCGGCATAAATCAAGACACAAAGGCCAAGACAACACCAGTATGGGGTCCAGTATCCATCGGAACAGATACTACACTTTGATCTTAGCCAAAAGGCCAGAAGGCCAGAATGGCTTTTATTTACTCCTCCCCAGGAGTTAGGCACAAGGCCAGTTTTATCTTACTCCCACAAGTAAGATGTGACCCAAGATCGGGTCGAGAAAGTGGGGTTTGAAAAGCCAGCGCTCGAGAGGTGAGCACTCTGGCCATTTAAAAATTGCCTGGGCAGCCCCGTCGGCATTCCTCAGACAGTAAGCAATAAACTTACTCCTCCCCAAAGAGGGGAGGCAAAGCCTGGGAAGGTGGACCTCCTAGAACTGCACAGGACAGGCGTGCAGTATCCATCGGAACAGATACTACACTTTGATCAAGTGTCAAATAACAATTTAAATAACATTGAAAAAAAGAAAGAAACAAAAGGATGGGTATATTGAGGTCACCGTAACTCTCCAATGTTATCGAGTATTTTTATCTTTTTTTTTCAGCGGTGAAAAAATCGGACAACGAATTAATAAGCAAATTAATTCACTTATTAATTTGTTGTCCGATTTTTGCGGATTTCTTTTTTTAATTTTCTAAATAATAATTTATTTTCAGATTTTTGTGGATTAAAAAAAAATCATTTTGCAAATATTAATTTTTATAGCTTTTATTTCGAAAATATTAATTAATTTTCAGATTTTTGCGGATTATTTTGCAAATATTAATTTCATTTTTCTGGACAATTTCTTCGGCAATATTCTATATTTAGATACGTCATTATTGTAATGTTAAATTTGTAATATATTTCAATTTTTAATAAACACTGATTGATTTTATGATTTGTTTCTTACAAAACAAAATATACACTCCATGAAACCTCCCACTAACCCTAGGTCCAGGTGGCAACAAATTAATATTTATGAAAACAAATTAACTTTTATTTGCAAAATAATACGCAAAAGTCAGACAACAAATTAATATTTGCAAAATAATTTTTTCAAGTAATAGACAAAAACAGACAAATTAATATTTGTACAGTGGATATATTTTCGCTGTCATAGCTTTGAAAAACAGACAAAAGTAGTCGATAAAATTTGGCAGTCATTTTGATATATATATATATATATATATATATATATATATATATATATATATTAGATCACCGAAGTTAAGCGGCGTCGAGCCTGGCCAGTACTAAATGGGTGATCATTTAGGAATACCAGGTGCTGTATGTGCTCTCTGCTTATCTCGGCATTGTTTCCAGTCGTCTTGTATTACCACCGGCCTTCTTGGCCTTTTGGCTAAGATCAAAGTGTAGTATCTGTTCCGATGGATACTGCACGCCTGTCCTGTGCAGTTCTAGGAGGTCCACCCTCCCAGGCTTTGCCTTCCCTCTTTTGGGAGGAGTAAGTTTATTGCTTACTGTCTGAGGCGCCCCTACCGGGGAATGCCGACGGGGCTGCCCAGGCAATTTTTAAATGGCCAGAGTGCTCACCTCTCGAGCGCTGGCTTTTCAAACCCCACTTTCTCGACCCGATCTTGGGTCACATCTTACTTGTGGGAGTAAGATAAAACTGGCCTTGTGCCTAACTCCTGGGGAGGAGTAAATAAAACCAAGCAATGCTGACTCAGGAGAGCGGTTGTTGGAGAGTGCGCAACCTTTGCAATTACAAATTCACGCGCGGGCAGCCCCTGGTGGGGCACTCATACGTCGAAATCGACGGGAGAGTCCATCATATATATATATATATATGGTACGAAGTTAAAATCTAGCGGGTTTTGAAAATCTCAGTTGTCAATAATGACGAAAAGTCAGAAATCTAGCGATTTTCTGGCGATTTTGCTTTCTCAATCGAGCGGGTTTTGAAAATATCAGTTGGCAACACTGTCGACGACCAATGTTGATAAACCGCTGTGTGTAATTTTTAGAACCGAAAGTAGATTAGATATCTTTCTTTATCTTAAAAAATCTATTATCGAATATTAAAATTGTAAATAGTTTTTTTTTTGTGAGAGATTTCAAATATAGACGTTTTTTATTAAAAATTTTAATTTTAATAAATGTTTTTGCCCGATCTAGGAAAACTTGCTGCAGTTAATTTTTCGGGGAGGAAAATTTGACCTGATATTTTTCAACTTCCAAGGTCTAGGCCAGATATTTTGTATGAAACTTTAAGACATTAAATAGATCTATTAATTGTTTATTGACAATTTATTGATATTTTTTGGCCAACTTATGAAAAATATTTTTTTATTCAATCTTTAAAAAAATAAACTTCATTGGGGTTTTTTTTCGCCCCAAATTGTACTATTGAAAAAAAAATTGGATAAATCAATTTATTTGCGCGTTTCTCTGTTGTAAATAATAATATACATTATACAATATAGTTACGTTCGTAAAACAAACAAATATTAAATAATAAATATTAAACAATAACACGACGAATAATGTTGCCCTGGCTGTCTCTCCTTCCACAGAGAAATGTTTTCTTTAAAAAGAAAATAATCACTAATAATGTTTAAAAATAAAATGTTATTTACTTAAAACAAATCTAAATTCCCTTCCAAAATAAATAGAAAAAATATCGGGTCAAATTTTCCTTCCGTGAAAAATAGGTTGTTAATGTAATGAAAATTAAAATTGTTTTAAAATATATCAGGGATTTTTCTATTTCTATTTTATACCTCAGGAAACGAAAATTTATGTATAATCCTATACTTCGTCTGACATGTTCTCCTATAACTCTCAAAATATTAGCGAGATTTTGTCAAATATTATCTTACGGTCTTACACTTAAAGTGACATCCCAACCCATATCGATGAGATCCTTTGACGCTCACCCCGATCCTTCGACCATTCATTGGCAGAATAGAACGTTTATGAAAGTAGGTACATTTTTATTATGGAGCGCTGAAAAAGAGCCGCTCCTTTTTTACAGGAGTTGGAGCAGGAGCGGCTCCTTTTTGAAAATGGGGAGCGTGAGAGGAGCCAGCTCCAATTTTGGGCGTTGGAGCAGGAGCGGGAGCAGCTCCAAAAGTAGTGGAGCGCGTAAAGCCCTGTACACGCTAATCTTTACAAGCACCAAACAAATTCCCTGAGGAGGAACCAAAGAGATTCTGAAACAATTGTCGAATACTCAAACTATATATATATATATATATATATATATATATATATATATATATATATATATATATATATATATATTCATTCAATTCTCTTTCCAATGATATAAAGTTTATTTTGGTACACCCACTTAATTACAAGAAAACGTATTTTTTAATCATCGGGAAGACACTGTGTGTGTGGGGGGGGGGCGAAATAAAAACTAAACAAAAACTCAGTTTGCGTTTTATCAAATCTACAGTAAACATGTATTTAAATAGAAGCACTCAGTAAACATGTTTTGGAATTTTTTAGATGAGCGTTGATAATTTGTAGAATTTGGTATAATCGCGGACTACTGTCCTCATCTTGGGTGTTTTTATCACAACGTTTCGGACGATGTAACCTCCGACCTTCTTCAGGTGTCCTTTGTCGAACTCGGGAACTTTTCTGTCGAACTCGACAAAGTACACCTGAAGAAGGTCGGGGGTTACATCGGCCAAAACGTTGTGATAAAAACACCCAAGATGAGAACAGTAGTCCGACTATATCAAATTCTACATACAGTAAACATTGTCGGATTTTTCGTGGGTGTTAACGAAAACCGCTCTAAACAAAAGTCATGTTACCTAGGACAATTATCACAAAAAAAATTATAACAAGAGAGAAGGAGTGGTCGAGTACAAGATGTTCATAAAAGTTAAAACAAAGTTTTATTTACAAAAAAAAGGTAGCTTGGACTGCTTTTTTTCCAGAGCTGGAATAAATAAATTATTCCTAGATAACGTACAAAAAGAATAAAAATCAAAAAAATACAACATCAGGATTTCTTAACATTAAAGTTAGATACAACAAAAATTGACACAATCTAAGCAAAGGAATAAATCCTTTTAAAACATGAACTTACTATAAAGTCAGTATTCTTACAAAATCTATCAAATAGTTTCTTTTTTTTTTCTTTACACCAAAGTTACAATCAAAAGTAATAAAATTGACAAACCGTGCTGAATTCCGACATAATTTTCATGGTAAAAATAACCTTTTTTTATTTTATCAAACGTCTGTCACAAAGTTCCTTTTTTCCCTCCTTTTCTTCAATAATTTTCTTATAGCAAATCCAACATAAGAAATACGTCACTAGAACAGTCCAAATTTCAAATAAACATAATACTTGCTTTTTTCACAGTTTGTCCCAAATAGCATCACGCGCGATCATGTGAGGATCCAATTTTCAAAGTTATCTCTTTCAAATCGATCTGTGTTGCAAGGACGATCACACCTTACGATTCTTAATCTCTGATTTAGAATCTTCTCAACAGCAAAGTATTTCAGTTCACGGGAGCTAAGCTCTTCAATATAGGCAATTTCGTGCCCGGAGATATTTTTATCTCGTTCAAATTCTCCATAATTCTTCATTTCAAGTCTCTGACTTGAAACATCTTCCAAAGGAAATATTCGTTGACCGAAGGAAGAATATTTCATACATAAAAGGCAATTCTTGCCAAGAGATACTCTATCTCTTAAATTTCTTCAAGTAGAAATTCTTCACAAAATTTAACGTCCCAACTATGGACGGAGAAACAGTTTTTACAGGTGTTGACTGTCTGGCGCCCAACTCTGTTCTGATTAAAATTCGCGCCTATATCAAATCGAGACAGAACTAATGCATCATTTCTAAAAATAGAAATCACGTGACACAAAATGGCTTCAACATAACTCCTACGCAAATAATCTATGTGACCTTCAACCTCAAACGGTTTCAAACAAAGGGAAGTAACCCATGACTTACTGGAAAATATACCGAAATTTCCACAACTTTAATGTCCTTGTGAAACTACAGAAACACCTAATTTTCTGTTTACACTGTTTAAAAAAGTAATATTAAATAACCAAATTGCTTAAATTGTAGCTGGGCACTTCTTTCTGACTTCCGGTAAGTTCGTAATGGTTCGATTGGCCGTGAATGTTTATTTACTCCTCTGCAGGAGTTAGGCACAAGGCCAGTTTTATCCTACTCCCACAAGTAAGATGTGACCACATGTCGGGTCGAGTAAGTGGGGTTTGAAAAGCCAGCGCCCGAGAAAGTGAGCACTCTGGCCATTAAAAATTGCCTGGGCAGCCCCGTCGGCATTCCCCGGTAGGGGCGCCTCAGGCAGTAAGCAATAAACTTACTCCTTCCCAAAGAGGGGAGGCGAAGCCTGGGAGGGTGGACCTCCTAGAACTGCACAGGACAATCCCATAGACCGGCGTAAATCAAGTCCCGAAGGACAAGACAATACAAGTCTATGGGGTGCCTAGCAAAAGTGCCAGGTCCCTCGTGGTTAATGATATTTTAACAATTCTTTACCATAGCCAGAATAAATAACATTATAATAATATCTAATTTTTTAAATTAAAATTCGAGTTGCGTTTTTTATACATTTCTTTATGATGTATAATAATAAAAAAAGGAAAATATAAAAACATTTTAAACTACAGAATAGTTGGGAATCTTTTACTTTACTCCGCAGAGTCGTGAACGGGGTCAAGAAAACGAACGAGAAAGTGTTTAAAAACATAAATATGCAACAAGTAAAGGCGACCTACGTCGAGAATAGATATTTTCCTACGTAGCTATGACATTTGTTTGTATTTTTACGTAGTATACATGGGTTTTTATTAGATGTAAAAAAAAAATTCTTGTTTTTTTTTGCACAAAAAGAAAATGGCGGTCGGTCGTGATTCTCTTACATACCCCCCCCCCCACGACCGCCATCTTGGATTTTGCGATTTTGGTGTGATTAACAATTTAGTTTCTAATAAATAACACTTCGAACTGGTTAAAAATACAAACAAATGCCACAGGTAAGTTTGAAAATAACTTTTATCGCCTACAGTTACTTTTATTTGTTGTATATTTGTTTTTTGAGCGTTTTTAGTCTGCTGAGTAAAGTAAAAGAAACCCGAATATTTTTTGATATGTAAATACTATTTTATTATTACGAAAATAAACAAAACAATTTCTGAACAAAAGAACCAATTTCGGTTGATTAGTTGTTTAAAAAAGTTGTTTATTTGTTTTTAAAATTCTAAAGAAAAGTAAGACATTTATTGTGCTTGTTGGCAGTAGATCCGGAAAAAAAAAAAATCTTTAATTTGAGGAGAGTCAAATAAGGGGGCGAGAACTCTAGTTTCAAGTTTCAACCACGATGTATCTTAAAATGGATTTGACTATTGTAATTATTCTAAAATAAAGTTTTTAAAAATGTATACGTGAAAGGATAATTTAGGAATAAAACAATCACACCGCATTCGGCACCAATGAAAAACAAGCCGCGCATACGTGGTCCTCCTCTATATGTGACTCGATGTGGCGAGTGTAAAATGCAATAAATTTGGGCAATTTGGGGCATTTTTTTTACCCCCCTTTGACCCCATGGGGGCGAGAACCAGAATTTTTCATAGGTCAAGAATGCTCATTTTATATCCAGAACAATTGCCTCTACATTTTCGCCAAGTTTCAGAAAAATTGAATGTATGGATCAAACGTTATGGGAGAAAAGGGTAATTTTTTGCCATTTTGGAGGCTTTTGACCCCCTGGGGGCGCGAACCAGATTTTTTCCAAAGTCAGCGATACTTATTTTCTATTAGGAATAATTGCCTCCACATTTTGGCCAAGTTTCAGAGAAATTGAATGGATGGATGAAAAGTTATGGGGCAAAAAATGTCATTTTTTGCCATTTCGGGGTCTTTTTACCCCCTCGGGGGCTAACCAGATTTTTTTTCGAAAATCGGAGAATGTCACTTTCTAACCTGACCAAAGTTACAACTTCATGCAAAATTTCAGAGAAATTCAATAGATGGTTGTGGAGAAAAATCCGGACGGACGGACGGACGGACGGACGGACGGACGGACGGACGGACGGACGGACGGACATGCCTCAAAACATTAGTCCCCTGATTTATAAAATCGTTAGACCAATTAAATGATTTTTGAAAAATAAAAGGATTTTAATAAATGAAATGATTTATTAAAATAAATTATCACAGAAGAAGGAAAAAAATAGAAAAAAAACACGTAAATGGAAGGAAAAAAAACATGAAACAGGAAATAAAGTTTTTGAAATAAATTTACACTGGGTAAAATTCGGCAATTTGTTTGAAAACAGTTCCTCTTACTTATACATTTTGTTAAAAACTTTATTTTAGAATAATTACAATAGTAATGACGTTTGACTTCCCTTCGGCAAAGAGTTTAGGATGGGGGGAGGGTGTCGCTAACTGGAAATAAGAGTTAAAAGGCGACGATACAGTGGGCGGTCTATTATTTAGAAAGGGTTGGGAGGGTGTTACTAACTATTTTTGTCTTTCTCCCACTCCCCATTATACTCCAATGAAACCATTTCAAACAAATTTGAGGATATTTTAAGTTTATCAAGGCTTGATAAACTCGAGTGTAAGGGTAAATGAGATGGCTGGATTATCGGATGAATGGTGAAGAATATTATGAGAGGATTAAAAATGATGAATGAAATGAACAAAATTTGATGACTTATGAGGATGCTTTATGACAAGTGTTTATTGAGATTTGATTTGAAGATGACCATGTTGTAGCTCTCAGGGAAGAAATCTTGCTGCTGTAAAGAGTTCTAAACGTTCAGTGATTTATACTTTGTATGCGTTTCAGATCTACATTGAATGGGAAAAGCGAAAAGTGGGAAGACAGACAGACTAACACATTTTTCTACCTTTTTTATATATCAATTGAATTTTTCATTTTGTCTCATTTGTTAAGTTCTTGATATTTCAGATGTCGCTAATGAATGCTTCTCGGATTCCATCCCCAAGTAAGTTGTTTTCTATTTTGAATTTTAGTTACATAACTTTAATACGAATTCATTGTAATTTTAAAAACTAACAGGTGTCATCTGAATTACCTCCCTTGACAATTAATGAACTTAGTATTTGTTATGATGTGATGTTGATCTACCCTATTTCGTAACTGTTACAATTTGGGGGATAGCGTTAGCCATAGTGGTAGGCAGTGAGCCACGAAGACGAGGAAGAAAAGAGAAGAAACAATGCGGTAAAACTTAATACACGTGCGACTTGCACGAACATTTGAATACAATTTGGCGCCTAATTTCGGCACTATTTACATGTCACGTGTTAGCAGAGCGTAGTTATTTCATCACGTGATATTGAGTCACTGACCTCGTCACTACTCGATCTGGTGGGATTACTTTCAGTTGATTAAATTCAACAGACTCTTCTAGACTCTATGTATAGAGTAGCCTAGGACCAGACTCGGACCAGTCGCCGAGCAGTTTCTGTTGCTCAGAGACTCTTGGCTGCAAGGTACCAGTCGAGAATTCGTTCTTGACAATCAGTCCGGCAGAAACTGGGTCATTTCAGTGACCTTTTATCTGTCGGACTGAGGTATTGGTCCTGGGTAGTCCTAGGAGGTCCACCCTCCCAGGCCTTGCCTTCTCTTTTTTGGGAGGAGTTTATTAATCGAGAATCTGTACGGAATTTCGAACAGAACCCTTTATTTGAAAATGGACTTTCGGTTTACTTTCAGCAGCATCGTAACTTTAGCTTCCCTTATTTGTCCTTTAGTCCTCACATTCCATGAGCGATGTTTCTGACAAAGAGGAAATAATTGCTGCTTTCTGGGTCGGAATCTATCCATCTAACACTTTTTGTTGGCTTATTTTTTACCTTAGAGTAGTATTTTTTTTAGCTTTTTACATTAAGTGGCTTCATGCCTTGTCTGGGACGATTTGCGTAAAAAAATAATCTATGGGGTAGCTTAGTGACAGTAGATAAAAAGGCTAGTCCGAATCAAATATCGATGTCAGACAGATTGCTATTTGGGTCTGACTGTGAAAATCCGACAAGATAACTTTATATGTTAGATACATAAATTCTTAAAACGTTGTTAAATTTGAGAGAATTGTCTCCCCTTTGTTGGTTCCACTGAACCGCCAATTCATCTTTCTTTTAATGGTTTGCTATATTTTCAGTGGGGCAGTCGCAGAAAGGGAGTATGGTGTTTGGTTACGTATCTTCAACTGATGAAAGGCAATTTTTCGACAAGAAGATTAGAGAACTCGAAGCCGACGGGAAAATACCAAATCTCGACACAAAAGCCGACTACACCATCTATCGTTGGAAACCAGGATTTTTGTCCCACGAGTCCATAGTTGTGGGATTCCACGACAAATTCTTCACCATCGAGTTACGCGTCACCGACAAAAAAGTAACTCTCTACACGAAAGCTGCTGACGCCGCCAATGTGCATAAATTTAAATACTGCGCAGAGAAGCTGGCGACAGGTTACGAATTAATTTCCGCTGCTGTCGACGTTTTCAACTCTCTGAACGGATATCATTTTGCCGCTAACAATTGCCAAGATTTTGCAAACCTCTTCCTCGAGGCTATTGATTTGGTTGAGCAAGTACAAGAGACGGACATGCATTGGCTAGCAAAGATGGGTAAAATAGCGGCCGTCGGGGTAGGAGCTGTTGCTCTCATCGGCTTTTCTCTAATGAAAGCACCAGCAAAAAACAAAAAGTAATCGGATATAATGCTGAATCTGAGTCAATAAACGTTTGTTTCCCTAAGGCTTTCTTTTTGTATATATTTTACTAATAGAAAATACATGCTAAAGTCCACCTTAGTTCCGGGATTGAGTTATGTTTGGAACTTAAACTGACCACCCTAACCTATAAACTGACCACCCTAACTCTAACCCATAAACTGACAACCCTAACCCTAA
Source organism: Sepiola atlantica (assembly GCA_963556195.1). Taxonomy (NCBI): domain Eukaryota; kingdom Metazoa; phylum Mollusca; class Cephalopoda; order Sepiida; family Sepiolidae; genus Sepiola; species Sepiola atlantica. Next base: position 47,605,961 of record OY744549.1, read on the forward strand.
CCCATAAACTGACAACCCTAACCATAACCCATAGACTGACAACCCTAACTCATAAACTGACAACCCTAACCCTAACCAATAAACTGACAACCCTAACCCTAACTCATAAACTGACAACCCTAACCCTAACCAATAAACTGACAACCCTAACCCTAACCCATAGACTGACAACCCTAACCCATAGACTAACAACCCTAACCCTAACCCATAGACTGACAACCCTAACCCTAACCCATAGACTAACAACCCTAACCCTAACCCATAGACTGACAACCCTAACTCATAGACTAACAACCCTAACCCTAACCCATAGACTGACAACCCTAACCCATAGACTGACAACCCTAACCCATAGACTGACAACCCTAACCCTAACCCATAGACTGACAACCCTAACCCATAGACTGACAACCCTAACCCTAACCCATAGACTAACAACCCTAACCCTAACCCATAGACTGACAACCCTAACCCATAGACTAACAACCCTAACCCTAACCCATAGACTGACAACCCTAACCCATAGACTAACAACCCTAACCCTAACCCATAGACTAACAACCCTAACCCTAACCCATAGACTGACAACCCTAACCCTAACCCATAGACTAACAACCCTAACCCTAACCCATAGACTGACAACCCTAACTCATAGACTAACAACCCTAACCCTAACCCATAGACTGACAACCCTAACCCATAGACTGACAACCCTAACCCATAGACTGACAACCCTAACCCTAACCCATAGACTGACAACCCTAACCCATAGACTGACAACCCTAACCCATAGACTAACAACCCTAACCCTAACCCATAGACTAACAACCCTAACCCTAACCCATAGACTGACAACCCTAACCCTAACCCATAGACTAACAACCCTAACCCTAACCCATAGACTGACAACCCTAACCCATAGACTGACAACCCTAACCCATAGACTGACAACCCTAACCCATAGACTGACAACCCTAACCCTAACCCATAGACTGACAACCCTAACCCATAGACTAACAACCCTAACCCTAACCCATAGACTGACAACCCTAACTCATAGACTAACAACCCTAACCCTAACCCATAGACTGACAACCCTAACCCATAGACTGACAACCCTAACCCATAGACTGACAACCCTAACCCTAACCCATAGACTGACAACCCTAACCCATAGACTGACAACCCTAACCCATAGACTAACAACCCTAACCCTAACCCATAGACTAACAACCCTAACCCTAACCCATAGACTGACAACCCTAACCCATAGACTGACAACCCTAACCCATAGACTAACAACCCTAACCCTAACCCATAGACTGACAACCCTAACTCATAGACTAACAACCCTAACCCTAACCCATAGACTGACAACCCTAACCCATAGACTGACAACCCTAACCCATAGACTGACAACCCTAACCCTAACCCATAGACTGACAACCCTAACCCATAGACTGACAACCCTAACCCATAGACTAACAACCCTAACCCTAACCCATAGACTAACAACCCTAACCCTAACCCATAGACTGACAACCCTAACCCATAGACTGACAACCCTAACCCTAACCCATAGACTAACAACCCTAACCCTAACCCATAGACTGACAACCCTAACCCATAGACTGACAACCCTAACCCATAGACTGACAACCCTAACCCTAACCCATAGACTGACAACCCTAACCCATAGACTGACAACCCTAACCCATAGACTGACAACCCTAACCCTAACCCATAGACTGACAACCCTAACCCATAGACTAACAACCCTAACCCTAACCCATAAACTGACAACCCTAACCCTAACCCACCCACTAAAACAAAACACACACAGACACACACACATATGGTGGCATCAACCTTAGCCAAGGTTGATGTACAACACAAAATGGTCATGAAGGATCAAGGAGGATGGAAAGACAGGGAAGAAGGGGGAGCACCAACCAGACCTCCACTGTACTGGAACCTTGGGGAGGCCTGTTGACATGATATACACATTGGAGACTCTTCACCTTTCAATAAATGTGGGTAATTTATTACTGGAAGCTGATACAAAGAAAATATTCAGTAGAACGAAATCTGAGCCCCCCACACACATACGTATTCATACCAGTTTGTAACCCTAACCCACACACATATGTATACATACCAGTTTCTAACCCTAACCCTAACTCATATGTATTCATACCAGTTTCTACCGACACCATGACGCTAGGACTGCTGCTACATATTTTTCATAAATGAACGAATGGGCCAACCAACAACGTGCTAAGTATTTCCGAGGTGAATTTTCCCAGGAATATATAGATAAGGAAGGCTATGTAGACTGGCTGAAAAAAGGATCACTCCATTATGATCAGGAGAGAATGATAATGGCTGCCCAAGATTAAGGCTTAATGACAAATACATTAAAAAAGATGTGTGGTCTCAGCAACAATAACAAGTGCAGGTTCTGCCACACAGAAGTAGAGAGTGTGAGCCACCTGACATCCAGTTGTACGGTTCTCCTGGGGGATGGCTATTATACAATGAGACACAACGGAGTGTGTAAATATCTTCACTGGACTGTATGTAAAAAGTTGAATATCCGGTGTAGCAGCAAGTCCTGGGAGCATATACCAGAAAGAACAGTTGGAAATAAGTTATAAACCATCCACTAGACTATGCAATCCCTACAGTTACATATCTAGAAAACGAAGTTGTTAAACCTGACATCGTAATATGGGACAAAAGAGAGAAAGTAGCAACCCTAGTTGAAGTCAGTGTCCCTAATGATGCAGGATTAAACAGAGCTGAAAGGGAAAAGATTACGAAATACCAAGGTCAAAGAATTTTAAAAAACTACCTTGCGAATATACCCGGTGAACCAAGTGCAATAGAGATACAACCAATTCGTAAGATGCAATGCTATAGCGGTCTAACTTAAAGAATCCAACTGACTTAATTTTATATATTAGATATGTGTTCTATTGTATGTAAAGAATACAGCCGGAAATTTCCGTAATTCACTGGCTAGGCAGAATCAAATATTGATTCGTCAGATGCAATGCTATAGCGGTCTAACTTTAAAAAATCGAACTGATTTAATTTTATATATTAGATATGTGTTCTATTTTATGTAAAGGATACAGACTTATGTATTTACAAAATGCAACATTTTAAAAATAACTACAAAGACATAATTTTCGTATGAGTTTTGTTTCTCAGCCTTTATTTTTGATAAAACAGCAAACATTGCGTTGAATTATTTTTTTATTTGACGAGTTTGAAGTGTAATTAGTTTGTTAAGAAGGTTTTTTTTAAAAAAGGCGGGAAATTTAGCCCATACTCTGCAGAAAAAATAATAATCTAGGTTTTAGTGGAAAATGAATAATTAGTAGTACATGGACGGCGACACCGGGGGGGGGGGTAGGGGGCTCAAGCCCCCTCACTTTTTGACTTGACCCCCCCCCACTTAATAATCAGTAATAGTAGTAGTAGTAGTAGTGATTGATTTTTATTTTATATTTGTTCAAAAAAGGCAACAGAGATAACGAAATATGCAGTTATCAATTGTCGTTAGGACAACAGAAAATTGCATATAAAAAGGAGGTTTCGTTTTTAGCTTCAATCATTCGCTGTGCTTTCACCTGTGTCGTCCGCAACCAACTTCTTTACTTACCAAGGTAAGTGCTTTTTCGTGTGGGTCTGTGCCTTTTTCGTGTGGATCTGTGCCTTTTTCATCTTTTCTAGCTTCAAGTTGGCATTAACTAAAAACAAAGTCTTTAAAGATAAATTCATTTTTATTAGATGAACTTTAAAAGAAAGCGCCCCTCGCTAAAAATTTAACAAGTGATTTCGGCAATCGCAAATGTTGGCGACAAAAACGATTTTAAAAGAAATGTACATTTTCAATGAATTAATTTATAATTAATTAAAAGTAATAGTATAGTTTCGACTTCAGATAAACCGATACTAAATTAACTAGTATATACGATAAACAAACATGTAGCGCCACACACACACACACACCAAATTCTGGAAGAGGTCGTTTTAGGAGTCCATCTGGGCAAGGATCGCACTCTGCCCTTACCAGTTCTAGTGGACGACGATTTCGACATCAACTTTAAAATCGAAAACTTTAAAAAGGTGAAAAGCAATCTTAAAAGATTGGATTACAAGTTAGCCTCTCTGGACGACGGTGATGATCACGTACGTGTCCACGGGTTTATAGGAGTGGATATTATCCAGTTTATGAGAGAGGTCAAATTGATCAAAGTGCATGCGGGGTAGAGCATGGTCCTGCCAATTTAGCGGGTTTCCCGCTAGATCTGGCGATTTTGATTTGAATCTGGCTAGTAAAATTCGGATCTAGCGGCTAGCGATTTTTTTCTTTAAAATCCGGCGATTTCGTTTGCCACATACACACACGCAATTTCAGATTTCAGTAAAACTATTTTCCGTATTCATTTTCTCTTCAGTCATCATGAGATTATTTCTCAAGCTACCTTCCATACATGATATATGCAAATCTGCAATAGTTTTACATGTCAATAAAAATGTTAATGTTCTAAATATAAAATGGTGATCGCGACCGGACAAAAGCTCACCGGACAAAAGGCCACCAAAATAATTCAAACACGGACAAAAGCCACGAACGTAAAAATAAATTAATTAAAAAAAAACAATTTTAGGGCATTTATAACGAGAGCGAACAGAACGAAAAATGGGTAAAAAAACAACAAATAAATGTGCAACAAATAAATGTCACCAAAGGCAAGATAAGTTACTATTTTACCTACCTGGATAAGTTTATTTGTGTTTTACCTTATTTTAAAGCATATTTTTGTTAAAAACAAACATGGTGTCGACTGTTCAGTTCATACTCAAAAGAAAATGGTGTCGATAAGATGTCGATGATGATCACTCGGATAATCGCTAAAAATCGAAAATTAAACAAATTACTGGTAGAAACACATCCAATAAATGTCACCAATCGTGCGAAAATGTAATGTTCTTCCAGCATTACAAAAGGTTTGATAAGAGAGATAGGAGGCAGTGAACTTTAAAATGTTTACTTTGCATCCCCATAATTTACCAATAAAAATAGTCAACTTACACTCTGAGAACCAATGTTAACTAAATTCTTTTACCTACTAAGTTAGAATGGCCCGGAAATGGGGGATCATTTTATGTTACAAGTATATGCAAAACTGATGCATTCTGAAATAATTGTTGTTGTTTTCTTTTGTGCGAAAGATAAGTGATACAATACAACGGTTTATTTAATATAAATAATTAACACAACAAAAAAACTAACTTTAATATTCAATAAATTGACTATTAAGAGCCCCGTTACACACACGTCGCACACTTTTTCGACTTTTGTTAAATTTATTCTTTATTTATTTTTCGTATTACCACCCGGACTTAGGGTTAGTAGTAGGAAGGGTGCATGTTTTTTTTTGGGGGGGGGGGGACTGAAAATTATGTAATTTTAGCAAGGTAGGAAAATTAGAAAATTAGGTAAGTATGGCGTAAATATCGAAGTAATTCAATCATTAACAAAATATTAAAATGGCCGATTTTCTTACAAAGAAACCGAAATGCATTATAATGGATAATCTCGTAATAGGATTTTAATTTAATATTTTCTTATCAAAATAATAATTGGAAAAGATAATACCAGAACAGTGTTTTTAGAACAAACATAACTCGATTTTATATTCTATATTTAGATACGTCATTATTGTGATGTTAAATTTGTAACATATTTTAATAAACACTGTTTGATTTTATGATTTGTTTCTTACAAAACAAAACATACACTCCATTAAACCTCCCACTAACCCTAGGTTCAGGTGGCAACAAATTAATATTTCTGAAAACAAATTAACGTTTATTTGCAAAAGTCAGACAACAAATTAATATTTGCAAAATAATTTTTTTAAGTAATAGACAAAAACAGTTTATTGTTTTCGATCTAGCGGGTTTATTTATAACCCATATATATATATTATATATATATATATAATATTCATAAATAAATATAAATTATTTATAACCTATATATATATATATATAATATTCATAAATAAATATTAATTATTTATAACCCATATATATATATATATATATATATATAATAATAATGAATCATATATAAACAATAATAATAAAAAATTAAAAAATATTAATAATAATAATTTATCATATATAATCAATGATATGTATAATATAAAAAATGATAAAAATAATAATAATAATAATAATAATAATAATAATTATTATTATTATTAATATTATTATTATTAATGATAAAAATAATAACAAAAATAATAATAATAATAATAATTAATCATATTAATCAATGATATGAATAATAATAATAATAATAATAATAATAATTATTATTATTATTATTATTATTATTATTATTATTATTAATGAGATATATAAGAGTACCTCTATTTTAAATAAAAAAATTTCTGTCATTTCTATGAAAGATCGTCGACTGGTCTCCAATCTCTGGTTTCTCCCATCTTGGCGTGGGGAGTCACTCAGTGTTGTATTCTGGATGACTCCCCACTAAATATAGCCCTAGGTCCCGAGAATCGCATGCGTTCCGACAAGCTGCTCCGTCAATCGCTCCACGGCCACACTGTGTTGAAGATCCGCGGAACTTTCGTGTTGATTCAGCTGCGTCAGGAACTTAGGTTGGAGGTTGGTTCTCTTGCCAGCCCCCAAAACAAGAAAAACTCGCTGTGAACAATTGTGCCAGTTGACACGGTTAAGATTCGAATAAAAATTGGTGTTTGGGATAAATACAATTTAGAAACAATGCATTGTATACGATTAGTTGAACACAAGTTGCTGATTTTACCAATAATGCGGCTCAAATTTTGCCTTCCCACATTTTCAAACTATAATGCATAAATGACCAGAATGAATCTGATTGTATTTGAAATGAACACGTTTCTAAGCTGATAAGTTCAGCTATGCAATCTATTTTAACATAGTTTTTTGTGATAGCATCCTTTTGATTAATTTGAAGTATTTGTTTTTTATTTACTAATGAGTCGCCACTTATTTATCAAGACCAAAAATCTACGCGGGGATAAATATTAATGAAATGATTGTCAGTAAAAAGAATAAGAATATCATGAGAGGATAGGAATATTTTGATTTCTTATGACAAGTATTTGTTGAAGACTGTATTCTAACTTGCAGTTAAGCAATCCCGTGATAATGTGTTCCACAGACGGGAAAGAAACCCTTCCAAATAAGTTATGTTAATGCAAATTCCCCCTGACGCTAGGAACAAGGATGAGGGTAGTTTTTTTTATTTGTTTTTTTTTTTCGTTACGGCAGCATGGCAAGTTCTTCCTATGGATGTCTTAATAGTGGGACTGGTGTATTGTAAGTGTATTTGACTGGTGTATTTGGAATCACTAGGGGCAATTATCGGTTAAGTCCATAAAATAACTGTAACATATTAGAACGCAAAAAAAACCAAATCAATTTTTTAGAAATAGTTTTTCTTCGTTTCATACAACAAAAATAAAATGAAACAAAGAATATCTCAGTGAAGAATTTATTTAAAAAAGGTTGAAACATTACATAATTATTTTTATTGGTATTCTTCAGATTTAAAATAATTAATTAATGGTGCCTTTGGGGAGTCACTCAGTGTTGTATTCTGGGTGACTCCCCACTAAATATAGCCGTAGGTCCCGAGAATCGCATGTGTTCCGACTAGCTGCTCCGTCAATCGCTCCACGGCCACGCTCTGTTGAAGATCCGCGGAACTTTCGTGTTGATTCAGCTGCGTCAGGAACTTAGGTTGGAGGTTGGTTCTCTTGCCAGCCCCCAAAACAAGAAAAACTCGCTGTGAACAATAACGAATATTTATTGGAAAACAGAAAAGCTTATGTTGTTCTTGTTGTGGAGAAAAGACAACTTGAGGAATCTGACTGGTGCAAAGTCTCGGTTAGGGGATTTAAAGTTTTTGGTGCAACACTAGTTAATTAACAACGACAATGAATGTATTATAATCATCTGTGTTAAATTAACAACTGGATGTATTATAATTGTCTGTGTTAATTAACAATGATAATTTACTAAATGTTCGGTAGGAAGACGTCGCTGAATGTAGTTCTTGAATATATATACACACACACATATATACATGTATATACACACATATATATATACATGTATATACACACACATATATACATACATACATAAATGTATATACATATAAATATATATATACGTATATATATATACATACATACACACATTTATATATATACATACATACACATATATATATATGCACACATATATATTTCCATACATATATACACACACACATATATATACCCACACACACACACACATACATATATATTTAATTATCTGCCAACGTGTATACTTTAAATGGGCTAAAATCGTTTTTAAGTCAATTTTTAAAGCTGTCTTTATGACAAATGGGAAATAAATGGTCGTTTATCCCTTACCTGTTGGGTGGTTCAATCTCTGAAAATTTTTGCTCGATAATTCTGACATAATCACTGCCGAACAATTTAAGAAACAGAAAAGCATGCTGGCTAAATTCATTGTCCTCACACACGATCGAATCGCAGGATGTGAAGGTAGCTGTCATTACGTTTGCCGATAATGCGGCCCTGTCATAGGAAATGAAAAGAAGACAACAACAAAAAATAAATAAAATGTAAAAAAAAATAGAACAATTAAAAAGAACTGTTATTTATTTTACTGTATTTTTAAAAAAAAAATTTTATTATCCGCCTTTTCGGGAGATATTGGCTTTAAAAGTTTTTTTATTAGTTATTATTCTCAAATGACAGAAATGGAAAACAAAAACCGATGCGTTGACTAAATTTCTCTTTTTTGTTTTTTTCATGCATACTTGGGGACTGAGAGCACCTTGTAACGTTCTTTATTCATAGGTTGGTAGGTATTTGGCTGAAAAAAGAAAGAAACAATTAGTGATGATCATCAATTAATAGCATGCATATAATTAGTGAAAGACAACTATTATTAAGATTAACATTTGAAACTAAGAGGAAAATGAGGAATTGAATAGCCTCACAGCTATCTTCCTTGCATTAATTTTGACACAATTTCCGAAGATATCTCTAGTTATATGTTTGTATGTATAGGATTCACTCCTAAACTAATTAACAAATCATTATGAATTTAGGACCACAGCTGTTAGGCATAAGAGTTGGTAATGTGGGCTATATTTAGTTTAATTTAGTTTTCTAAAATTTTAACTATTGCTATTAGGCATCAATTAATAAGTATTGGCCCAATTTCAGTTTCTTTGGGGTATTTTAATGATTCTTAGGGGGTATAAAATGGGCACAACGTCGTCCGATTTGAAAATTCAAATATATCAGATTTGTATTAAATTTGATCCATAGTCATTAGGCCAAACCCTGATCTTCATAAATGATCTCCCAAACCACATTCTAAGATCATAACGCTATAGATTGGGACAAAACTTTTAAAAACACTTCTGCTATGAGTGATGATAATCGAACAGTTTGAAGTATTTATTCGAAAATAAAATCTAAATCTAATTCTTAAGAGATACTACACTTTGATCGTAGCCGGATACCCCATAAAATCAAAATTACACAAATGGAAAAAAAAAAAAAAAGGTACATACTATTTCTTTTTTCGGTAACTGTGCTGCCACTTGCACATAGTAGGAACAGACTTGTAGATGATATTGTTGTTGAGGGCAGGATCGGTAGGTGATTCGGCATTGGACAACATTGATGCGGCTAGTTGTAAATATGAATGTATATAGGTTAGAAGATTAACAAAAAATCATGTAGGCAATAAATCAAAATTATGTCAGTAAGAGAAAATGGAGGATAAAAGTCACATACTACTGCTGTCTCGTGATCGTGCTGTGTCGTAATCGTCATGTTACTTGCGACGTGATTCGGCATTGGACTTTGACTGGTTCACAGAATTCCTCTGTCTCATCTTCGTCGTTGTTCTGTGTCGTCTAATTCCAACCGGTTGTGAAAACTGGTAGATATGAACAGAGTTAATTTAAAGCAAAACGAATGTCGGTAAAAGGAAATAAGGATACAAGTGATACAAGTATTGCTATAAGTGATGATGATGATGATGATGATGATGATGATGATGATTTGGCAGTGGGCAGGAACGGGTTATGCTGCATTAGGGATTTAAAGCGGCACAAAAGCAGTAATCCAGTGCGTGTGACGTGACGTGAGAGCACCAACAGAAATTGCTACATCCTTGACTGACAGCTTTGTGGCTCGTGCTAATGCAATCCACATTAGATATCTCGTTGGCTTCATGCATATATTTCGCAAAGCAAACCTTTCAACACTGACAAATTGGTGCATTATTATCCTTATAGACCAGCAGCACACATAAGCATTAATCGAGTGATGAAAGTCGCGTTCGACAGCTAGCGAATACAATTGACAGGCCGAAGAGACAGCTTGTGGACGCATTGCATTAGGTTGTTCACAGACCGAATTGTATTTCCTACAAAGGCGGCGTGCAGGAAACACAAAAGCGCAAATCCAGTCTGTAAATCTGCCACACAGTCTAGAATGTTTCTGATGTTACTGTCAAACAGCAGGACTCGTCCATAGAGGCTAACGAACGACTCACACCGTACGCACAAACACCGAAGAACAGTGCTCCCTACAAGCAATAACAACAACTATTACTGCGCACAGCGACGGAATGCGACAGAGGGCTTACCCCGGTTCACAGAATTCCTCTGTCTCATCTTAGTCGTGATTTGTGTAGTCCAATTCCAACCGGCTGTGAAAACGTGGAGATATAAACAGAGTTAATTTAAAGCAAAGCGAATTCCAGTAAAAGGAAATGAGGATACAAGTGATAGTATACTTACCTTGTTATAAGTGATGATGATGATGATAATGGTGGTGATGATGATGATGATTTGGCAGGACCGGGTTATGCTGCATTAGGGATTTAAAGTGGCACATAAGCAGTAATCCAGTGCGTGTGACGTGACGTGAGAGCACCAACAGAAATTGCTACATCCTTGACTGACAGCTTTGTGGCTCGTGCTAATGCAATCCACATTACAGATATCTCGTTGGCTTCATGCATATATTTCGCAAAGCAAACCTTTCAACACTGACAAATTGGTGCATTATTATCCTTATAGACCAGCAGCACACATAAGCATTAATCGAGTGATGAAAGTCGCGTTCGACAGCTAGCGAATACAATTGACAGGCCGAAGAGACAGCTTGTGGACGCATTGCATTAGGTTGTTCACAGACCGAATTGTATTTCCTACAAAGGCGGCGTGCAGGAAACACAAAAGCGCAAATCCAGTCTGTAAATCTGCCACACAGTCTAGAATGTTTCTGATGTTACTGTCAAACAGCAGGACTCGTCCATAGAGGCTAACGAACGACTCACACCGTACGCACAAACACCGAAGAACAGTGCTCCCTACCAGCAATAACGACGACCTTTACCGGGCACAGCGATGACGACGACCAACACCACTTTTACAACAGACAGCGACCACGACCATTAAAAACGATATCCGTACAACAACGATGATGGAACGACACAGGTCGTTCGCTTTTGCCAGAGAGGAGATTCGCAGCTAGTTTTACCCCCGCCGTCACTGAGAGGATAGCCACAAGGCTCAACTACCAGTTCCATGCGAAGTCGGGGGACGTCTGGCCAAGAAGACACATAGGATGGCATTGGAAGCAACGGTGCCATTTTCACTCAATTCATTTGTTCTTCTCGGCCTGACGCGGACACGTCTTTGCTGGCTACCACATGCAACCAAGACAAAAACGACCAGAGGACCGACCTAAGTTACTGATGCCGACTCTTCCTGGATTTGTACCAGAGCCCTGTTAGCCGGGGTAGATGTTACACTACCACGTTGCCACCGCCCCTACCACGGTGAGGAAGGGTTGGATTTTTAGGGGGGAATAATAAACAAATGCTGAAAATCAATAATCTCCATTAGTAAGAGAATGCCTTGTTTAGGGTGACTGAAAGTAAAAAAACAAAATTTAAATGTAATGTCAACAAACATGCACAACTCCCCACTAAGGGTTCTTAAATCATAACGTTTAAATAATTTGGATTATTCGGACTACTCTTCTCAAATTGAGTGTTATTCTCACAACGTTTCGGCCGCTCTAACTCCGGCCTTCTTCAGTGGTATAATAATGCCTAGGAGGAGAATGTTATCATGACGACAGAATAAATGCTACACGACCACAACTTAAAAAGAGAAGAGAGTTCATGAGGTGGGTAGGTAAGTAGAATATATATTACACCGCCCTCTCCCAAGGAGGAGGTAATGTCTGGGATTATAATAAAATGATGAACGAAATATATATTACACTGACACCCCCCCCCCCCCCCCGAAGGAAGTATTCTCTGCGAGTCTAATATAATGATGAACGGCTCCCTGCAGCGTAACGGATAAAGTGCTAGGTTAAATTCAGTTCTAAGTGACCGTGCGAGCAATACTAAGAATTGCGGATTACTTAAGCTGACGGAACGAGAAGAATACTACCCACGTGGATTCAATTAAATTTGCGTACAGATTCCAGACTTCGACAAGATAAACCTGAAGAAAATCGGAGGTTACATCGGCCGAAACGTTGTGAGAATAACACTACCGAATCCAGAATTTGACAAGATAAACCTGAAGAAGGTCGGAGGTTACATCGGCCGAAACGTTGTGAGAATAACGCTACAGATTACAGAATTTGACAAGATAAACCTGAAGGTCGGAGGTTACATCGGCCGAAACGTTGTGAGAATAACGCTACAGATTACAGAATTTGACAAGATAAACCTGAAGAAGGTCGGAGGTTACATCGGCCGAAACGTTGTCAGAATAACGCTAAAGAATCCAGAATTTGACAAGATAAACCTGAAGAAGGTAGGAGGTTACATCGGCCGAAACGTTGTGAGAATAACGCTACAGAATCCAGAATTTGACAAGATAAACCTGAAGAAGGTCGGAGGTTACATCGGCCGAAACGTTGTGAGAATAACGCTACAGATTCCAGAATTTGACAACATAAACCTGAAGAAAGTCGGAGGTTACATCGGCCGAAACGTTGTGAGAATAACGCTACAGAATCCAGAATTTGACAAGATAAACCTGAAGAAGGTAGGAGGTTACATCGGCCGAAACGTTGTGAGAATAACGCTACAGATTACAGAATTTGACAAGATAAACCTGAAGAAGGTCGGAAGTTACATCGGCCGAAACGTTGTGAGAATAACGCTACAGATTCCAGAATTTGACAAGATAAACCTGAAGAAGGTCGGTGGTTACATCGGCCGAAACGTTGTGAGAATAACGCTAAAGATTCCAGAATTTGACAAGATAAACCTGAAGAAGGTCGGTGGTTACATCGGCCGAAACGTTGTGAGAATAACGCTAAAGATTCCAGAATTTGACAAGATAAACCTGAAGAAGGTCGGAGGTTACATCGGCCGAAACGTTGTGAGAATAACGCTACAGATTCCAGAATTTGACAAGATAAACCTGAAGAAAGTCGGAGGTTACATCGGCCGAAACGTTGTGAGAATAACGCTACAGATTCCAGAATTTGACAACATAAACTAGAAGAAGGTCGGAGGTTATATCGGCCGAAACGTTGTGAGAATAACGCTACAGAATCCAGAATTTGACAAGATAAACCTGAAGAAGGTCGGAGGTTACATCGGCCGAAACGTTGTGAGAATAACGCTACAGAATCCAGAATTTGACAAGATAAACCTGAAGAAAGTCGGTGGTTACATCGGCCGAAACGTTGTGAGAATAACGCTACAGATTCCAGAATTTGACAACATAAACTAGAAGAAGGTCGGAGGTTACATCGGCCGAAACGTTGTGAGAATAACGCTACAGAATCCAGAATTTGACAAGATAAACCTGAAGAAAGTCGGAGGTTACATCGGCCGAAACGTTGTGAGAATAACGCTACAGATTCCAGAATTTGACAACATAAACCTGAAGAAGGTCGGAGGTTACATCGGCCGAAACGTTGTGAGAATAACGCTACAGAATCCAGAATTTGAAAAGATAAACCTGAAGAAAATCGGAGGTTACATCGGCCGAAACGTTGGGAGAATAACGCGACAGAATCCAGAATTTGACAAGATAAACCTGAAGAAAGTCGGAGGTTACATCGGCCGAAACGTTGTGAGAATAACGCTACAGATTACAGAATTTGACAACATAAACTAGAAGAAGGTCGGAGGTTATATCGGCCGAAACGTTGTGAGAATAACGCTACAGAATCCAGAATTTGACAAGATAAACCTGAAGAAGGTCGGAGGTTACATCGACCGAAACGTTGTGAGAATAACGCTACAGAATCCAGAATTTGAAAAGATAAACCTGAAGAAAATCGGAGGTTACATCGGCCGAAACGTTGGGAGAATAACGCGACAGAATCCAGAATTTGAAAAGATAAACCTGAAGAAAATCGGAGGTTACATCGGCCGAAACGTTGGGAGAATAACGCGACAGAATCCAGAATTTGACAAGATAAACCTGAAGAAAGTCGGAGGTTACATCGGCCGAAACGTTGTGAGAATAACGCTACAGATTACAGAATTTGACAACATAAACTAGAAGAAGGTCGGAGGTTATATCGGCCGAAACGTTGTGAGAATAACGCTACAGAATCCAGAATTTGACAAGATAAACCTGAAGAAGGTCGGAGGTTACATCGACCGAAACGTTGTGAGAATAACGCTACAGAATCCAGAATTTGAAAAGATAAACCTGAAGAAAATCGGAGGTTACATCGGCCGAAACGTTGGGAGAATAACGCGACAGAATCCAGAATTTGACAAGATAAACCTGAAGAAGGTCGGAGGTTACATCGGCCGAAACGTTGTGAGAATAATGCTACAAATTCCAGAATTTGACAACATAAACCTGAAGAAGGTCGGAGGTTACATCGGCCGAAACGTTGGGAGAATAACGCTACAGAATCCAGAATTTGAAAAGATAAACCTGAAGAAAATCGGAGGTTACATCGGCCGAAACGTTGGGAGAATAACGCTACAGAATCCAGAATTTGACAAGATAAACCTGAAGAAAGTCGGAGGTTACATCGGCCGAAACGTTGTGAGAATAACGCTACAGATTCCAGAATTTGACAACATAAACCTGAAGAAGGTCGGAGGTTACATCGGCCGAAACGTTGGGAGAATAACGCTACAGAATCCAGAATTTGAAAAGATAAACCTGAAGAAAATCGGAGGTTACATCGGCCGAAACGTTGGGAGAATAACGCGACAGAATCCAGAATTTGACAAGATAAACCTGAAGAAAGTCGGAGGTTACATCGGCCGAAACGTTGTGAGAATAACGCTACAGATTACAGAATTTGACAAGATAAACCTGAAGAAGGTCGGAGGTTACATCGGCCGAAACGTTGTGAGAATAACGCTACAGAATCCAGAATTTGACAAGATAAACCTGAAGAAAGTCGGTGGTTACATCGGCCGAAACGTTGTGAGAATAACGCTACAGATTCCAGAATTTGACAACATAAACTAGAAGAAGGTCGGAGGTTACATCGGCCGAAACGTTGTGAGAATAACGCTACAGAATCCAGAATTTGACAAGATAAACCTGAAGAAAGTCGGAGGTTACATCGGCCGAAACGTTGTGAGAATAACGCTACAGATTCCAGAATTTGACAACATAAACCTGAAGAAGGTCGGAGGTTACATCGGCCGAAACGTTGTGAGAATAACGCTACAGAATCCAGAATTTGAAAAGATAAACCTGAAGAAAATCGGAGGTTACATCGGCCGAAACGTTGGGAGAATAACGCGACAGAATCCAGAATTTGACAAGATAAACCTGAAGAAAGTCGGAGGTTACATCGGCCGAAACGTTGTGAGAATAACGCTACAGATTACAGAATTTGACAACATAAACTAGAAGAAGGTCGGAGGTTATATCGGCCGAAACGTTGTGAGAATAACGCTACAGAATCCAGAATTTGACAAGATAAACCTGAAGAAGGTCGGAGGTTACATCGACCGAAACGTTGTGAGAATAACGCTACAGAATCCAGAATTTGAAAACATAAACCTGAAGAAGGTCGGAGGTTACATCGGCCGAAACGTTGGGAGAATAACGCGACAGAATCCAGAATTTGACAAGATAAACCTGAAGAAGGTCGGAGGTTACATCGGCCGAAACGTTGGGAGAATAACGCTACAGAATCCAGAATTTGACAAGATAAACCTGAAGAAAGTCGGAGGTTACATCGGCCGAAACGTTGTGAGAATAACGCTACAGATTCCAGAATTTGACAACATAAACCTGAAGAAGGTCGGAGGTTACATCGGCCGAAACGTTGGGAGAATAACGCTACAGAATCCAGAATTTGAAAAGATAAACCTGAAGAAAATCGGAGGTTACATCGGCCGAAACGTTGGGAGAATAACGCGACAGAATCCAGAATTTGACAAGATAAACCTGAAGAAAGTCGGAGGTTACATCGGCCGAAACGTTGTGAGAATAACGCTACAGATTCCAGAATTTGACAACATAAACTAGAAGAAGGTCGGAGGTTATATCGGCCGAAACGTTGTGAGAATAACGCTACAGAATCCAGAATTTGACAAGATAAACCTGAAGAAGGTCGGAGGTTACATCGACCGAAACGTTGTGAGAATAACGCTACAGAATCCAGAATTTGAAAAGATAAACCTGAAGAAAATCGGAGGTTACATCGGCCGAAACGTTGGGAGAATAACGCGACAGAATCCAGAATTTGACAAGATAAACCTGAAGAAGGTCGGAGGTTACATCGGCCGAAACGTTGTGAGAATAACGCTACAGAATCCAGAATTTGACAAGATAAACCTGAAGAAAGTCGGAGGTTACATCGGCCGAAACGTTGTGAGAATAACGCTACAGATTCCAGAATTTGACAACATAAACCTGAAGAAGGTCGGAGGTTACATCGGCCGAAACGTTGGGAGAATAACGCTACAGAATCCAGAATTTGAAAAGATAAACCTGAAGAAAATCGGAGGTTACATCGGCCGAAACGTTGGGAGAATAACGCGACAGAATCCAGAATTTGACAAGATAAACCTGAAGAAAGTCAGAGGTTACATCGGCCGAAACGTTGTGAGAATAACGCTACAGATTACAGAATTTGACAACATAAACTAGAAGAAGGTCGGAGGTTATATCGGCCGAAACGTTGTGAGAATAACGCGACAGAATCCAGAATTTGACAAGATAAACCTGAAGAAGGTCGGAGGTTACATCGGCCGAAACGTTGGGAGAATAACGCTACAGAATCCAGAATTTGACAAGATAAACCTGAAGAAAATCGGAGGTTACATCGGCCGAAACGTTGGGAGAATAACGCGACAGAATCCAGAATTTGACAAGATAAACCTGAAGAAGGTCGGAGGTTACATCGGCCGAAACGTTGGGAGAATAACGCTACAGAATCCAGAATTTGACAAGATAAACCTGAAGAAAATCGGAGGTTACATCGGCCGAAACGTTGGGAGAATAACGCGACAGAATCCAGAATTTGACAAGATAAACCTGAAGAAAGTCGGAGGTTACATCGGCCGAAACGTTGTGAGAATAACGCTACAGATTCCAGAATTTGACAACATAAACTAGAAGAAGGTCGGAGGTTATATCGGCCGAAACGTTGTGAGAATAACGCTACAGAATCCAGAATTTGACAAGATAAACCTGAAGAAAATCGGAGGTTACATCGGCCGAAACGTTGGGAGAATAACGCTACAGATTCCAGAATTTTACAACATAAACTAGAAGAAGGTCGGAGGTTATATCGGCCGAAACGTTGTGAGAATAACGCTACAGAATCCAGAATTTGACAAGATAAACCTGAAGAAAGTCGGAGGTTACATCGGCCGAAACGTTGTGAGAATAACGCTACAGATTCCAGAATTTGACAACATAAACCTGAAGAAGGTCGGAGGTTATATCGGTCGAAACGTTGTGAGAATAACGCTACAGATTCCAGAATTTGACAAGATAAACCTGAAGAAAATCGGAGGTTACATCGGCCGAAACGTTGGGAGAATAACGCGACAGAATCCAGAATTTGACAAGATAAACCTGAGGAATGTCGGAGTTTACATCGGCCGAAACGTTGTGAGAATAACGCTACAGAATCCAGAATTTGACAAGATAAACCTGAAGAAGGTAGGAGGTTACATCGGCCGAAACGTTGTGAGAATAACGCTACAGATTACAGAATTTGACAAGATAAACCTGAAGGTCGGAGGTTACATCGGCCGAAACGTTGTGAGAATAACGCTACCGATTACAGAATTTGACAAGATAAACCTGAAGGTCGGAGGTTACATCGGCCGAAACGTTGTGAGAATAACGCTACAGATTACAGAATTTGACAAGATAAACCTGAAGAAGGTCGGAGGTTACATCGGCCGAAACGTTGTGGGAATAACGGTACATAATCCAGAATTTGACAAGATAAACCTGAAGAATGTCGGAGGTTACATCGGCCGAAACGTTGTGAGAATAACGCTACAGAATCCAGAATTTGACAAGATAAACCTGAAGAAGGTAGGAGGTTACATCGGCCGAAACGTTGTGAGGATAACGCTACAGATGACAGCAGGAGTATGAAATTATACAAATGACACAAAATATGAATGGTTATGTAAAAAAATCTCAAACATACTTCGTGACAGTTGGAAATTTGAAAGCAATTTGGAAGCATTTAAACTGCTAAAATTGAAATTAACAAATTGGAGAATTGTTGTTAAACTAGAAAATGTGAGAATCCAACACGAAAATAACGAAACTAAAATCAAAAGCGAATGTATATATATATATATATACCATGTCAATATCCATTTGTTTTCATATTAGAAAATTCGTCGATTTTGTCGTTTCGCAGATAAAAATTCAGAAACAGACGGAATTTATAACGACAACAAAAACAACAAAAACAAATAGGCAACACATAAATGTTACCAAAGGCAAGATAAGTTACTCTTCTGTTCTACAAAACTAGATAAGTTTATTTGTGTTTTACGTAATTCTAAAGAGTTTTTTTTTGTTGTTCAAAACAAACCTGGTGCCCACCTGTTCAGGTAGAACGAAAAACAAAATGGCTGTTCATGAGCCCAGCACGAGGACTCTTGATAATCGGTGAAAAATCGAAAAATAAACAAAATAGGGTAAGAAACAATAAATTTCGGCACATGTTCGTCTTTAACCACTGTCCGTTTTTCACAACTTTTTACTGACCATTTTTCTTTTCTATTTTCGGTGTACACTTATCTATCAGGCTGCTAGAGAATTCCGGCGTTTTTGGAATTTTTTTTCAAAAATCTTACATTTTAGGAGGGGGGATCAGTTTCCAATGTTAATTCAACGTAGACTGACCCCCCTCTTTTTGACCATCTCAATTTAAAAAAAAATCACTTTCGGTATACGATTACCTATCATGTCAATAGAGAATTCCGGGGGTTTTGGAAAGAAATTTAAAAAATTGTGATTTTAAGACGGGGGATCAGTTTTCAATGTAAATTCAACGTGGACTGATCCCCCTCTTTTTAACCATCTCAAATTTTTAAAATTCTTCTTCTGCTTACAATTACCTATCATGTCGCGAGAGAATTCCGGGGTTTTTGGAAAGAAATTTTTAAAAAATGAGATTTTAAGACGTAAAAAGTTGTGAGAAACGAACTATGGTAAAAGACGAACAAGACTGATCCCCCGTCTTAAAATCTCAATTTTTTGAAATTTCTTTCCAAAAACGCCGGAATTCTCGTTACATGATAGGTAATTGTAAGCAGAAGAAGAATTTTAAAAATTTGAGATGGTTAAAAAGAGGGGGATCAGTCCATGTTGAATTTACACTGAAAACTGATCCCCCGTCTTAAAATCACAATTTTAAAAATTT
>OY744549.1:47630969-47633469 GCA_963556195.1 Sepiola atlantica
CTTTCAACAGCAGTCGACAGGAGTTTTTCAACACCCCGCAGAAGACGCCAAAATAGGGATCATATGTTTCCGGTCACTGCCCCTGCTGATTAGGACATATATAAACGTCGTTAGTGACAGATCCGGTCTCTTGGTTCCAGATTTCTTCAGACACGACAGGGAGAATTGTTTCGCTCCATCGGCCACTCGCAAGTTATGCGACGACTACCAGCCACGGAGAATCTTTCCTTCTCCCTCCTTTTTTGTCTGACTGCAGGACACTCACAGTAAGATTGACATTTTCTTTCTCCTTTTTCAACTACACGCGCACACACGCACACACACACACGTGCGTCCCTTTTTCTCCATACAAACTTATTTAAAGAGACATTGTTTTAAATAACGAAAGGACACTTATTTCTTTCAAGCCGTCAAAGAGACATTTATTCAAAAGACGTTAAAAGACCTTCGCAAAACATGAAATATAATTTTATGTGTGAAAATACAGAAATAAATTGTTTTTGTTAATGTAAATGTTTGAATATTGAATATCTTGTTTCTCCTTCATTTGTGTGGAATGTTGACGTTTTCTTGCTCGTCTTTCTACCATATTTAAGAGGAATAGAATGCGTTAGCATCCCCCACAATTTGGTGACCCCGACGTGATCATTTATTTAATAAGATTCCAGTATTCAAACAGCAATGGCTTTTAGCGACCCTACAGAATGTACACTGACTGTGAATTTGCCAACATACAACCCTACAAACGTACAAACGTGGTTTTCTCAGCTGAATGCAATTTTTACGGCGAAAAAGATTACTTCGCAAAATTCAAAATACGTGTACGTGGTAGAAAAACTACCAGCAGACGTAGCTACAGAAGTTGTAGACCTTTTAGACCACATGCCGCTGGAAAAGCCATACGACATTTTGAAGGATGCCATAATAAGACGAACAGGCAAATCGAACGAAAGGCGACTCCATGACCTTTTCAACAACCTAAATTTAGGAGACATGAAACCATCTCAACTTTTAAGAAAAATGCGCACATTGTTGGGATCAAATACAATGTCCGACACGGTTCTAAAAAAGTTATGGACAGACAAGCTCCAGGCCCACACTACACAAATTTTGGCATCACTACCGGACGACTTAAATTTGGAGAAACTTGCAGAAGTAGCTGACAAAATACACGAAAGTAACAACCCAGAAAAGAACGTGTATGCGTCTTCAGTGCCGATACTAAAAACAGACACACCTGACATTGTAGCCAGGCTTGAAAAAAACATGTCAGAATTAACGCTCAAGGTCCAGAGTCTCCTTAACAACCAAGAACAATTTTACCGACCTCGGAGACGTTTCAGAGACAATTCCTATTCTCCACATAGGAATCGCCGGAGCCGGTCAAATTCCTCCTCCAGATGGGGACAAACGCACGATACCTGCTGGTATCATCTCAATTTTGGAAAAAAAGCGAGAAAATGCATAAAACCATGCAATTTCAATGCTGACCAGACTCAGGCGGGAAACGGACGTTCCAGCAGCGATTAAAGACGACATTAACTGCTGGAATCAAACAAATTAGTCGTCTATTTTACATCCGGGATAGAAATACCGGATATCATTTTTTAGTCGACACGGGTGCACAAATAAGTGTAATACCACCAGAACCCAACAGCAAGTCTACACCATCAGAATACACGTTGCAAGCAGCAAACGGATCAAAAATCCAAACCTTCGGTGAGACATCACTAACATTAAATTTGGGACTGCGACGACCTTTTTCATGGATTTTTACACGAGCCCAAGTAAAAACACCCATTCTCGGGGCAGACTTTTTATCTCATTTTCGTCTATCAGTAAACATGTATACACACTGTCTCATCGACAACGAAACACAGTTGTCGATGAAAGGAATAACATCAGTGTACAAATCAACAGGAATCAGCTGTACTTTACCAACTAACAGTGATTTACAGGAATTGTTTAAAAAATTTCCATCCATAATGACTCCTTTGAAGCACACGGATGAAATTCGCCATTCTGCTAAACACCACATTAAGACTACCGGACCACCAACTCATGCATCTCCACGCAGACTACGCCCGGATAAGTGCAAAATAGCAAAGGACGAATTTCAACACATGCTAAAGTTAGGAATCATCCGCCCATCAAGTAGCCCATACTCTTCGCCACTACACATGGTACCAAAACCAGATTCAGGGGCTTGGCGGCCTTGTGGAGATTTTCGACACCTCAATGCTAAAACAGTTCCTGACAGATATCCTATTCCACATATCCACGATTTTGCCATAGGTCTGCAAGGAACTAAACTTTTTACCAAACTTGATTTGGTCAAAGCATACTATCAGATTCCAGTGGCGGAAGATGACATAGAAAAAACAGCAATCACTACTCCTTTCGGCCTATACGAATTCACAAGAATGCCTTTTGGATTACGTAACGCAGCTCAAAGTTTCCAGAGACTAATCGACGAAGTTTTGAGAGGATTACCATTTGC
>OY744549.1:47638469-47755969 GCA_963556195.1 Sepiola atlantica
GCCATATCCACAGAGAGAGACCTAAGTGTTATGAGGGCTTTGAAGATATATTGAAACTCGAGTTAAAATAAAGAAAATAATTCTCGGTATGTCTCGACCTAAGTGAAGGCCCTATCTACAGAGAAAGACGTTAGTGTTATGAGGGCTTTGAAGATATATGAAAATTCGAGTTCTTCGTATGTCTCGACCTGAGTGAAGGCCCTATCTACGGAGAAAGACGTCAGTGTTATAAGTGCGTTGAAGATATATGAAAATTCGAGTTAAAATAAAGATATAATTCTTGGTATGTCTCGACCTAAGTGAAGGCCCCATCTACAGAGAAAGACGTCAGTGTTATGAGGGCGTTGAAGATATATTGAAATTCGAGTTCTTGGTATGTCTCGACCTGAGTGAAGGCCCTATCTACGGAGAAAGACGTCAGTGTTATGAGGGCGTTGAAGATATATGAAAATTCGAGTTCTTGGTATGTCTCGACCTGAGTGAAGGCCCTATCTACGGAGAAAGACGTCAGTGTTATGAGGGCGTTGAAGATATATTGAAATTCGAGTTAAAATAAAGACATAATTCCTGGTATGTCTCGACCTAAGTGAAGGCGCTATCTACAGAGAAAGACATCAGTGTTATGAGGGCGTTGAAGATATATCAAAATTCGAGTTCTTGGTATGTCTCGACCTGAGTGAAGGCCCTATCTACGGAGAAAGACGTCAGTGTTATGAGGGCGTTGAAGATATATTGAAATTCGAGTTAAAATAAATATATAATTCTTGGTATGTCTCGACCGTCAGTGTTATGAGGGCGTTGAAGATATATTGAAATTCGAGTTAAAATAAAGACATAATTCTTGGTATGTCTCGACCCGAGTGAAGGCCCTATCTACAGAGAAAGACGTCAGTGTTATGAGGGCGTTGAAGATATATTGAAATTCGAGTGCAAATAAAGACATAATTCTTGGTATGTCTCGACCTGAGTGAAGGCCCTATCTAAAGAGAAAGACGTCAGTGTTATGAGGGCGTTGAAGATATATTGAAATTCGAGTTAAAATAAAGACATGATTCTTGGTATCTCTCGACCTGTGTGAAGGCCCTATCTACAGAGAAAGACGTCAGTGTTATGAGGGCGTTGAAGATATATTGAAATTCGAGTTAAAATAAAGACATAATTCCTGGTATGTCTCGACCTAAGTGAAGGCGCTATCTACAGAGAAAGACATCAGTGTTATGAGGGCGTTGAAGATATATTGAAATTCGAGTTCTTGGTATGTCTCGACCTGAGTGAAGGCCCTATCTACGGAAGAAGGCGTCAGTGTTATGAGGGCGTTGAAGATATATGAAAATTCGAGTTAAAATAAAGACATAATTCTTGGTATGTCTCGACCTAAGTGAAGGCCCTATCTACAGAGAAAGACGTCAGTGTTATGAGGGCGTTGAAGATATATGAAAATTCGAGTTCTTCGGATGTCTTAGCCTGAGTGAAGGCCCTATCTACGGAGAAAGACGTCAGTGTTATGAGGGCGTTGAAGATATATGAAAATTCGAGTTCTTGATATGTCTCGACCTGAGTGAAGGCCCTATCTACGGAGAAAGACGTCAGTGTTATGAGGGCGTTGAAGATATATTGAAATTCGAGTTAAAATACAGACATAATTCCTGGTATGTCTCGACCTAAGTGAAGGCGCTATCTACAGAGAAAGACATCAGTGTTATGAGGGCGTTGAAGATATATGAAAATTCGAGTTCTTGGTATGTCTCGACCTGAGTGAAGGCCCTATCTACGGAGAAAGACGTCAGTGTTATGAGGGCGTTGAAGATATATTGAAATTCGAGTTAAAATACAGACATAATTCCTGGTATGTCTCGACCTAAGTGAAGGCGCTATCTACAGAGAAAGACATCAGTGTTATGAGGGCGTTGATGATATATGAAAATTCGAGTTCTTGGTATGTCTCGACCTGAGTGAAGGCCCTATCGACGGAGAAAGACGTCAGTGTTATGAGGGCGTTGAAGATATATTGAAATTCGAGTTAAAATAAATATATAATTCTTGGTATGTCTCGACCTAAGTGAAGGCGCTATCTACAGAGAAAGACGTCAGTGTTATGAGGGCTTTGGAGATATATTAAAACTCGAGTTCAAATAAAGTAAATAATTCTTGGTGTGTCTCGACCTAAGTAATGACCATATCTAGAGAGAGAGAGAGAGAGGGGGGGTTTGAAGATAGAACCACCCAGAGTTATGCATTTCTCCCATCGGTTGTTGCAGCTCTGGACACCGTTTTTGTAGAACACCCCAGGTCGGTCCTCCAACCACGTCGTAACTTCAAAAATCAAGGCTGCCTCATCTTGGGAACGCTTTCCTTTCAAAAACAACTTCATGGCTGGGAAGAGATGAAAGTCAGAGGGTGCAAGGTCAGGAGAGAAGGGGGATGGAGGAGGATTTCCATAGCCACACGCCCGTTCCTCTGATCTGGCGACATGCGTTGTCCTGCAGGAGGAGGATACCTTTGCTAATCTTGCCCCGCCTCTTGATTTTGATAGCTTCTCTTAATTTCATCAAAAGTGAAGCGTAATAGACTCCTGTCATTGTGGTAACCTTTGCCAGGAAATCTGTCATCACTACTCCGTCCTGGTCCCAGAAGATTGTGAGCATGACATTGCCAGCGGAGGGTTGCACGCTTGCCTCCTTTGGAGGTGGTGAGTCCAAGTGCTTCCACTGCTTTGACTGGTCTCTGTATCATAGTTCCATCCTGTGTAATCAGTCTTTTGAAAAACTTTGACTCATCTTCCTGACACATCTCCAAATTCATCCTCGATCACTCGACCTTCTGGAAAGGTGCGAACAACCTGGGAATCCATCTAGCAGACACTTTATGCATATGCAAATGGTCATGAATGATAGTTTCACAGACCCTGTACTAATCTTGACTTCTTGGCCTATTTGGCGAATAGTAATCCGTCGATCTTCCAAAATGGCAGACTCAACTTGACGGACAGATGCCTGATCAATGGCAGAAGATAGACGATCAGGTCTGGGAGCTGTTTCCACAGACTTCCGGCCATGTTTAATTCACGATGCCAGCGTTTTACAAGGTCATTAAAATATTAAAAAGACGTTGTTGGTAAATGATATCTATCATGTGTTTATATTAATGCGACTCCACAAAATTGAACCCGGGTTCCTGAAATGGAAAAAGAAAAACACACAAAAAGAAAAACACATAAAAAAAAAACACTCAGATTTACTTAGATTGTATGTTTTAAGCATAAATTGCTATTTTTATTAAAATTTTGTTGTTATAATTATTGTATTCTCGTGTTATTTTGGACCTTTTTAGTGAACAAATACGATGCGACAATTGACAAACTGTCCTCCGCACAATTGAAAGCCAATTTTCGCTGAACCGTTTTCTAAGTTATAAGAGAAAGAGTCATTAGGCAAGGGAGGTAATCAAGAAAACATCCTTAACGAGAATTATCTGCCCACTTTGTTCAAAAGTACCGAAAAAAGAATTGAAATATTACGAGACAAGACACGGTGACTCTAATTCTTATTCACGGATTTCTGTCCCTTACGAAACCAGACTAAGAGATATGAATCAAAGAAACAGACAAGAAGAATACCGCATTGATTAAAGAATTTCTCTTCCATTTTCACAAATGCCGGGTTAGAGCACCATCCAGACCTCCACTGACATTATCTTTGAGATAAGCTCAGCCCACAGATAAATATCGGGGGATGGGGGGAGGGCTTAAGGTCCGATGAATGTGAATCGCATTCAAGATCACACCTCTTACCGATGAGACGATCACCAAAGTGTCCCCGCATATCATTGAACAGCGATAATAAAAAGAGGGTTAGACATTAGGTCAAATCAAACACAAGAAAGAGACTTATGGTAGCATGCAGTTTACAAGATGCATGGTGAGCCGGCGGGATAGGGTAGTGCTTGTAGGTATTAGCTTTATTATTATTATGGGATTTACATTCTCCCAAAGGGCACTTAAACTTATCAGTAACATTGGTTCTTTCTAGTGGTTTTTGAGTTGGGGAGGAATTGATTTTTACTACAAGATTTTGGGTTTTAAATTTCCTATAGTAAATAATGTAAACTCTAGCTGTTTCAAAACATAAAAAGTATACAGGTCGGTAGAAAATTAAATTTTAATGCGTTTCATGACAGTTATTAGTCGTATATTTTATTTGATTTCTCGGATGTTGGACTATACTGCAAACCAGCGCTAATTTAAAAGTAATTACTTAAGTTTTTCAGACTATTTTAGATGTAATCGCCTAAAAAAAATAGAATCTCATTTTTATTTTTGAGTTAATTACTGAACAGCTATTTCACTTTGATATTTTTAAATAGGATATTTTTAAAATCCCTTCATGTACAGAGCCTTTTTTGTTTTTCTTTATTTCAGAAAGAGCTCAATAATTTTAACTAATTTTATTAGCTTGAAAGTTTTCTTTCGTCGATAAACGGATTGTTGCCAGACAGTAACAGTTTCAAAGGCGACATGTCATGTGTACATCAAAGGGTTGTAGCGTCCGTTATTCCTTTGAAATGAATTAACACTCGCTCCAGCTCAAATAAACACTTTAACGCCGCCGACTGTCTTTTCAATGGATACCAAGTTGGGAGGCCGAGATGGGGCGACCAAATAAATAAAAAATAAAAACATTTTTTGTAAAGATTAAAACGAAGAAATAAAAAAATAAAAACTTTTCTCGTTTTTCCTAGTTTTCTGTTTTGTGGCATATCAACCGTTTTTCTTATATATACATATATGTATATACACATGTTTATATACATATATATATACATATATGTATACACACATATATATGTAATATATATATGTATATATATATATGTATACATGTATATGTATATATATATATGGCATATATATATGTATGCCATATATATATATATATATATATATATATATATATATATATATGTATATATATACATATATAGAGAGATATATATCTGTATACATATATATATGTGTGTGTATATATATATATGTATGCACACACACACACACACACACACACACATATATATATATATATATATATATGTGTGTGTGTGTGTGTTTTTGTGTATGTGTGTGTTTGTGTATGTGTGTGTGTGTGTGTGTATAAATAGGTATATATATATATGTATTTCATGTATCCCATAAAATTTTATAAGGAGATATAAGTTTTTATGTATCAATTTTCAGTATTGACTTCAAGAGTGCTCGATACGTAAGTAGAGCTAGGTAGTAAGCTATGAAAATATTTTTATGGCAATTAAGCTACACAGAGGCTCCCGCGTTTCATACCCGGGGGGAGTCTTCAGGCTAAAATGCATGGAGTTATTTTGCCGGGTGCTTTTATATACAAACACCCGGCAAACATAACTCTATGCTTTTAAGCCTGAAGACCCCCCCTGGGGGATGAAACGCGGAAGCCTCTGTGTAGCTTAATTCCCATAAATATACTTTCATAGCTTACTATATTATATATATATATATATATATATGGTAAAATGAAAAAGGAAAACCAAAAACTGGATGTTTTTTATGTGTACATCAACGTTTCGTCTTTATTTATAAGACTTCATCAGGATGATGATATAGGGAAAAGATATCATGCAAGCACAGATACATGTAGGGTAGACATGTTGGGAAGAAAAATAAAATAAAATGAAAAATAATGGCAGCGTCTTGCTGGACGTCCGTACTTGTTAGAGAATGAAAATGAGTATTTTATTTTTCTTCCCAACATGTCTACCCTACATGTATCTGTGCTTGCATGATATCTTTTCCCTATATCATCATCCTGATGAAGTCTTATAAATAAAGACGAAACGTTGATGTACACATAAAAAACATCCAGTTTTTGGTTTTCCTTTTTCATTTTACCATCACGTCGGATTACCTTCATCCTTCTCTTCCCATATATATATATATATATATATATATATATATGTGTGTGTGTGTGTGTGTGTGTGTGTGTGTAGTCTATATTTATATATATATAAATATATATATATACATATATATGTGCGTGTGTGTAGTCTTTATATATATATATATATATATATATATATATAGGAAAAGAGTGGTAGAAATTTATACAGAGTATGAATTATTCCCCTTGCTGATTTTTTTTAACACTATTCAAATTAATATGTTACAAGTTTCAGCGAACACGAAAAATGCAGGAATGAAGACTACATATTTTTTCACACAAAATACATGCTAAAATATTCCCTGGTTTTGGAATTGATGTTTGTAAAAACACTTCATTGTTCTAATTGGCTGTAATTTTCAATTAACTCACGATATGACCCACCCATCCCTTATTAAGTGTCTTTCTATCACTCTCACCCTTCCCTGTATGTTGTTCGAAATCCTGGTCTTATTTCATACGGTATCTATTGGAATAGTCCATTATAAACAAAAGGGTATAGCACCACAAGTAGTAATATTATTTAAGCCGTAGCAGGAAAGATAGAGAGAGAGAGAGGTGGGGGGGGGCAGTATTTATCCGAAAAAGAAAAAAAGCTAGACAATTGTCAACTAATTTCCTTACATGGATTGTCCATTGTCTCCCAATACTCAATATATTGTCGCCTATACACTGATTTTATTCGAATTTTTATTCGAATATATAAACAAATATTTATAATTATTTGAATTGTTTGAATCAGGAAAAATTGAGTTTGCAAAGCCAGTTAAATAAAAGAGGCAAATAAAAGAATGAAATATTGGCAGTAAATAAAAAAATAATTGAAATAGAAAACCAATTATGTTTGCTGTAGATTTTCATTTTCAATGGAGATATCAAATCTCCATTACTAAGTACAAGTTCGTTCCATTAGTATTAAATTTCAGAGACTAAAAAACATGTCCTCGCCGACGAATAAGGTGGCCCCTTTTTTAACCTTAAGTGTAAAGTAGGGAGGAGAGGGGGCAGGGGTCATATGGGGTCAATCGTTGTAATGAGTTTAAATGAAATTCATTTGGCTTTGTTTTACACTGGAAACCGACACACGTGAATATTTTGTTTGAAAGGTTTTTTTTAATCGTTCCTTAAACGAGCATGTTAGAAAATGAATGTTTTTGGTGTAGAGCACATTGAACCAAAATACTTGGCTTTTGCATTTTCAAGCCATTAAATATTAAATATTAAACTATTAAAAAGACGTTGTTGGTAAATGATATCTATCATGTGTTTATATAAATGCGACTCCACAAAATTGAACCCGGGTTCCTGAAATGGAAAACACAAAAAGAAAATAAAGAAAAACACACAAAAAAAAAACACTTACACAGGATATGAATTAGTCCCCTTGCTGATTTTTTTTCAAATTCAATTTAATAAATTAGCAAAACATAGAACAAGCATTCTTCAGTTGCCATGTACGAAACTGGTGGTAGAAATTTAGACAGAATATAGATTATTCCCCTTGCTGATTTTTTAAAAGTTCGATGAATTACCTGTTTTGGTCTGAAGAGGTTTACTCTCTATGAAAAGTACAACTGAAACATGTATGGACATATGTAACCAACAGATATTGTATAAATTCAAATTTATACGCTATCTATCTACTTATATCTCTCTATATATATCTCTCTCTATATATATATACTTTCATTCAGTCACGCAGAGTGTCTAGTCTAAGAAACGAGAAACAACATAACTTTCACTAATACTCTGAGGAAATATATGAATCTACATATCCTCTCCAGAGCTATGAATTAAATAGTAGGGCAGACTGTACGCTGAAACTTTGATCTAAGAGAAGGAAAACAGCATTGCATTTACTAAAACCCTTAGGAAAGGTATGAACCCATATCTTCTCCCCTTCCTCCTACAGTTATGAATTGAATAGTAAGTCCTCACCAGCTCTACCTACCCTATCTAGAGTGCTCATTTCCGGAGTGTTTATTTAACACAAAGATATCAGTGTAGTTTTTAAAACGACCTTAGTAATTATTATCTCAGGCCCATATTTTTTGTACGTCAGCTAGTAAACATTTTGAATAAATTCTCTTTTTCGCCGGCTCGGCTCGCAGAACGTGTCAAAATCATTCGATATTTCAACTTTTCTTTCCAAAACAAACTTTAATATTTTCACTAATGTGACTGTAATAAACACTTTAACGACGCCAACTGTCTTTTCAATGGATACCAAGTTGGGAGGCCGAGATGGGGCGAACAAATAAATAAAAAATAAAAACATTTTTGTTACAGATTAAAACGAAGAAATAAAAAAATAAAAACTTTTCTCGTTTTTCCTAGTTTTACGGCTTATCAACCACTTATGTTGGGGTTGGCTGTTTTGTGGCATATCAACCGTTTTTCTTATATATACATATATGTATATACACATGTTTATATACATATATATATACATATATGTATACACACATATATATATATGTACATATATATATTATATATATATATATATGTAT
Source organism: Sepiola atlantica (assembly GCA_963556195.1). NCBI lineage: Eukaryota > Metazoa > Mollusca > Cephalopoda > Sepiida > Sepiolidae > Sepiola > Sepiola atlantica. Next base: position 47,646,946 of record OY744549.1, read on the forward strand.
ACATGTATATGTATATATATATATGGCATATATATATATATATATATATATATATATGCCATATATATATATATATACATATATATATATATATATATATATATATATACATATATAGAGAGATATATATCTGTATACATATATATATATGTATGCACACACATATATATATGTATATATATATATATATATATTTATATATATATGTGTGTGTATGTGTGTGTGTATATAAATAGGTATATATATGTATTTCATGTATCCCCATAAAATTTGATAAGGAGATATAATTTTTTATGTATAAATCTTCAGTATTTATTTCAAGAGTGCTCGATACGTAAGTAAAGCTAGGTAGTAAGCTATGAAAATATATTTATGGCAATTAAGCTACACAGAGGCTCCCGCGTTTCATCCCCGGGGGGAAGTCTTCAGGCTGAAATGCATGGAGTTATTTTGCCGGGTGTTTTTATATAGAAACACTCGGCAAACATAACTCCATGCTTTTAAGCCTGAAGACTCCCCCCCCCCCGCCCCCGGGGGATGAAACGCGGAAGCCTCTGTGTAGCTTAATTCCCATAAATATATTTTCATAGCTATATATATATGTGTGTGTGTGTATAGTCTATATGTATATATATATATATAAATATATATATATATGTATGTGTGTGTGTAGTCTTTATATATATATATATATATATATATATATATATATATATATATATATATATACACATGTCTGTCATATTCGACAACATAATTTAGGTAAAAATGGCACCGGTGAAAATGACAAAAGTGGAAAAATAGAAAAAAAATGGATGACTTTTTCAGTTAATTATAAATTACGGCTAATTAGAACAATTAAAAGATAATCTTTTCAAAACAAACTCAATTCGAGAGCTGAGGTAATATTGTAAAATGTATGTTGTGTTATTAGTCAAAAAACCAACATTTCGATTTGAAAACATAACTCAATTCCAGAAGTTAGTTGTATTTTAGTCTCTATATTGCGTGATTAAGATATATATGAGGAAAATATTAGAGAAACACACGTTTATTAACCAACATTTTGATTTGAAAACATAACTCAATCCCAGCAGTTAGTTGTATTTTAGTCTCTATATTGCGTGATTAAAATATATATGAGGAAAATATAAGAGAAACACACGTTTATTAACCGGCATTTTGATTTGAAAACATAACTCAATCCCAGCAGTTAGTTGTATTTTAGTCTCTATATTGCGTGATTAACATATATATGAGGAAAATATAAGAGAAACACACGTTTATTAACCAGCATTTTGATTTGAAAACATAACTCAATCCCAGCAGTTAGTTGTATTTTAGTCTCTATATTGCGTGATTAAAATATATATGAGGAAAATATTAGAGAAACAAACGTTCATTAACCAGCATTTTGATTTGAAAACATTACTCAATCCCAGCAGTTAGTTGTATTTTAGTCTCTATATTGCGTGATTAAAATATATATGAGGAAAATATAAGAGAAACAAACGTTTATTAACCAGCATTTTGATTTGAAAACATAACTCAATCCCAGCAGTTAGTTGTATTTTAGTCTCTATATTGCGTGATTAAAATATATATGAGGAAAATATAAGAGAAACAAACGTTTATTAACCAACATTTTGATTTGAAAACATAACTCAATCCCAGCAGTTAGTTGTATTTTAGTCTCTATATTGTGTGATTAAAATATGTATGAGGAAAATATTAGAGAAACAAACGTTTATTAACCAACATTTTGATTTTAAAACATAACTCAATCCCAGCAGTTAGTTGTATTTTAGTCTCTATATTGCGTGATTAACATATATATGAGGAAAATATTAGAGAAACAAACGTTTATTAACCAACATTTTGATTTTAAAACATAACTCAATCCCAGCAGTTAGTTGTATTTTAGTCTCTATATTGTGTGATTAAAATATATATGAGGAAAATATTAGAGAAACAAACGTTTATTAACCAACATTTTGATTTGAAAACATAACTCAATCCCAGCAGTTAGTTGTATTTTAGTCTCTATATTCCGTGTTTAAAATATATATGAGGAAATTATTAGAGAAACAAACGTTTATTAACCAACATTTTGATTTGAAAACATAACTCAATCCCAGCAGTTAGTTGTATTTGAGTCTCTATATTGTGTGATTAAAATATATATGAGGAAAATATTAGAGAAACAAACGTTTATTAACCAACATTTTGATTTGAAAACATAACTCAATCCCAGCAGTTAGTTGTATTTTAGTCTCTATATTGTGTGATTAAAATATATATGAGGAAAATATAAGAGAAACACACGTTTATTAACCAACATTTTGATTTGAAAACATAACTCAATCCCAGCAGTTAGTTGTATTTTAGTCTCTATATTGCGTGATTAAAATATATATGAGGAAAATATAAGAGAAACACACGTTTATAAACCAGCATTTTGATTTGAAAACATAAGCAGTTAGTTGTATTTTAGTCTCTATATTGCGTGATTAAAATATATATGAGGAAAATATAAGAGAAACACACGTTTATTAACCAACATTTTGATTTGAAAACATAACTCAATCCCAGCAGTTAGTTGTATTTTAGTCTCTATATTGCGTGATTAAAATATATATGAGGAAAATATAAGAGAAATACACGTTTATTAACCAACATTTTGATTTGAAAACATAACTCAATCCCAGCAGTTAGTTGTATTTTAGTCTCTATATTGCGTGATTAAAATATATATGAGGAAAATATTAGAGAAACAAACGTTCATTAACCAGCATTTTGATTTTAAAACATTACTCAATCCCAGCAGTTAGTTGTATTTTAGTCTCTATATTGCGTGATTAAAATATATATGAGGAAAATATTAGAGAAACAAACGTTCATTAACCAGCATTTTGATTTGAAAACATTACTCAATCCCAGCAGTTAGTTGTATTTTAGTCTCTATATTGCGTGATTAAAATATATATGAGGAAAATATAAGAGAAACAAACGTTTATTAACCAGCATTTTGATTTGAAAACATAACTCAATCCCAGCAGTTAGTTGTATTTTAGTCTCTATATTGCGTGATTAAAATATATATGAGGAAAATATAAGAGAAACAAACGTTTATTAACCAACATTTTGATTTGAAAACATAACTCAATCCCAGCAGTTAGTTGTATTTTAGTCTCTATATTGTGTGATTAAAATATGTATGAGGAAAATATTAGAGAAACAAACGTTTATTAACCAACATTTTGATTTTAAAACATAACTCAATCCCAGCAGTTAGTTGTATTTTAGTCTCTATATTGCGTGATTAACATATATATGAGGAAAATATTAGAGAAACAAACGTTTATTAACCAACATTTTGATTTTAAAACATAACTCAATCCCAGCAGTTAGTTGTATTTTAGTCTCTATATTGTGTGATTAAAATATATATGAGGAAAATATTAGAGAAACAAACGTTTATTAACCAACATTTTGATTTGAAAACATAACTCAATCCCAGCAGTTAGTTGTATTTTAGTCTCTATATTCCGTGTTTAAAATATATATGAGGAAATTATTAGAGAAACAAACGTTTATTAACCAACATTTTGATTTGAAAACATAACTCAATCCCAGCAGTTAGTTGTATTTGAGTCTCTATATTGTGTGATTAAAATATATATGAGGAAAATATTAGAGAAACAAACGTTTATTAACCAACATTTTGATTTGAAAACATAACTCAATCCCAGCAGTTAGTTGTATTTTAGTCTCTATATTGTGTGATTAAAATATATATGAGGAAAATATAAGAGAAACACACGTTTATTAACCAACATTTTGATTTGAAAACATAACTCAATCCCAGCAGTTAGTTGTATTTTAGTCTCTATATTGCGTGATTAAAATATATATGAGGAAAATATAAGAGAAACACACGTTTATAAACCAGCATTTTGATTTGAAAACATAAGCAGTTAGTTGTATTTTAGTCTCTATATTGCGTGATTAAAATATATATGAGGAAAATATAAGAGAAACACACGTTTATTAACCAACATTTTGATTTGAAAACATAACTCAATCCCAGCAGTTAGTTGTATTTTAGTCTCTATATTGCGTGATTAAAATATATATGAGGAAAATATAATAGAAATACACGTTTATTAACCAACATTTTGATTTGAAAACATAACTCAATCCCAGCAGTTAGTTGTATTTTAGTCTCTATATTGCGTGATTAAAATATATATGAGGAAAATATTAGAGAAACAAACGTTCATTAACCAGCATTTTGATTTTAAAACATTACTCAATCCCAGCAGTTAGTTGTATTTTAGTCTCTATATTGCGTGATTAAAATATATATGAGGAAAATATTAGAGAAACACACGTTTATTAACCAACATTTTGATTTGAAAACATAACTCAATCCCAGCAGTTAGTTGTATTTTAGTCTCTATATTGCGTGATTAAAATATATATGAGGAAAATATAAGAGAAACAAACGTTTATTAACCAGCATTTTGATTTGAAAATATAACTCAATCCCAGCAGTTAGTTGTATTTTAGTCTCTATATTGCGTGATTAAAATATATATGAAGAAAATATAAGAGAAACACACGTTTATTAACCAACATTTTGATTTGAAAACATAACTCAATCCCAGCAGTTAGTTGTATTTTAGTCTCTATATTGCGTGATTAAAATATATATGAGGAAAATATTAGAGAAACAAACGTTTATTAACCAGCATTTTGATTTGAAAACATAACTCAATCCCAGCAGTTAGTTGTATTTTAGTCTCTATATTGCGTGATTAAAATATATATGAGGAAAATATTAGAGAAACAAACGTTTATTAACCAGCATTTTGATTTGAAAACATAACTCAATCCCAGCAGTTAGTTGTATTTTAGTCTCTATATTGCGTGATTAAAATATATATGAGGAAAATATAAGAGAAATACACGTTTATTAACCAACATTTTGATTTGAAAACATAACCTCCCGGCCGCCGCCGGCACCACCGCCAACCCCCCCCCCCCCCCCCATCCCGCTTATCCACAGCACCCGAGAATGAAGTATGTTGGCGTTAAAGCGTCGTCTTCGCCGCCGCCAACTAGCCGGATATGAACACGTGTCAACGTCTCTTGGAAAGAAACGTTGATCTGAACAACAGTTTGAAGCGGTTGTTCGAAGAAGTTGTCGTCTTTGGCGGCTTGCAAACACCCCCCCCCCCCCCACCTCCTCCTCCTCCTCACTCACCTTGGCCGTCTCCATGGCGACCCTCAGAAAGTTAGAAAAAATTGACTAAAAAGTGAATGGGGGAAAAAACACACGTGTGTGTGAATATAACACAATTGGGACGCGAAAAATTAAATTAATATTTGAAACAAACGAGTTATAAAAAAAAATTGGAAATCTATCTCATATCATGCTGGCGTGCTTTGAACAGCTTTAAGAAATTGACTTCCAAACTAACCTATCTCTGACCAGGTCTTTATTTATTACCCAGAAAGGGTGAAAAACAAATAACTCTCACCAAACGCCAAAAAAATTCTATCGACTTGCGCAGTTTTCAGTTCTAAAACATTTTGTATGGTCTTTTTTAATTTTCAGAATTTGTATCGTAGCCTCAAAGGCTTGTAAACAATGGTCGGCGCCATTTTCTTGATTTTTAGCTTCTATGCCGTATATTAAACAACTGAAAATTTGACAAATAAATAAATAATAACTGTCACCAAACGCATTAAAATTTAATTTTCAACCGATCTGTATATTCTTAACTTACTGAAACTGTTTTAAAGTGTTTCATTTTCTTATCCTGTGAACTGACCCTGCTAGCTCAACTGTTCTACACTCAAGCACTCTCATCCATTATATCATCATCATATTCGGTGTAACGTCCGTCTTACATGCTGGCATGTGTTGGGCGGCTTTTAGAAATTGACTTTAAAACTAACTACGGTCTTTATTTATTATCCCTCTTTCTTTCAAGTCTATCCTTATCCATTCATCCCATGTTTTCCTTGGCCTTCCTCTGAGAACAGCTATTCAGTGTGGCTAGATCAGCACACATCCCAAGCCAGGGATCGAACCAACAGCCATTTAGTCGATAGTCTGATCTCTGCAGGAACAGACGTTGTTGGTAAATTATCTCTATCCTGGGTTTATATAAATACGACTTTACAAAATTGAACCCGGGTTCGTGAAATGGAAAACACAAACAGAAAATGAGAACAAATAAAAAAACAAGAAAAAACCCACTCAGATTTACTTAAGTTGTATTTTTTAAACATAAATGTCTATTTTTTTTTAATTCTGTTGTTATAATTATTGTATTCTCGTATTATTTTCAACCTTTTTAGTGAACAAATACGATGCAACAATTGACAAAAGCAAATACGATGAAACTGTCCTCCGCAGAATTTCTGTGTTCTTTAAGAAATCAATACATCCGCGTTACTTGATTTGTGTTGTTACTACGATCAACAGAACGAAAAAAGGGTGGAACAACAAATGTGCAACAAATAAATGTTACCAAAGGCAAGGTAAGTTACTCATCTACCTACCTGGATAATTTTATTTGTGTTTTAACTTATTTTAAAGGGTGGTTTTCTTGTTCAAAACAGTCAGTGTTGACTGCTCGAAAAGAAATTCAAAATGGAGGCTCGCCCATGGCCAAGACTTGAATATCAACCCTTTTCGGGTCATTTAATGCCGAATCCGGAAATTTTGGTCAAAGTTTTAATGCTTCACGTTCGTTATATGTTCAAGTATTTATCCATGGTGTTTGGTTTGGTCGATTTTTAGGAGTAAAATTGTTGTTTTTTGTTTTGCACAACATGATTGGGTTTTGCAAAACTATTGGGGAAAACACAATAACATCAATGTTTGGTGCATTTTTGGCGAAGAAGCCAGTATCTTCAGACAGCCTGATCTGGTAGCACCAATCGAAGGAGGAAGCCGGTTTAATCCGCCTATGGTGAATACCGCTTCGTTCGTTCGTGCCAGTCTCGTCGGCATTCCCCGGTAGGGCGCCTATGGTGATTAACAATAAACTAACCCCTTCTCAAAGAGAGAAGGTATAGCCTGGGAAGCAACAAATAAATAAACAAAATAACAATTTATATTTTTCAACTATTGACAAAATGGCTGACTTGTTTACGAAGAAACCTAAATGCATTATGATGGATTTAATCTCGTAACTTAAAATTGATTTTGGGAATATTTTATGATCAATAGATCGAAACAGTTGGTGTTGACGGCTCGAAAAGAAATTTAAAATAAAGAAAACCACCCTTTAAAATAAGTTAAAACACAAATAAAATTATCCAGGTAGGTAGATGAGTAACTTAAGTTGCCTTTGGTAACATTTATTTGTTGCACATTTGTTTTTTCACCCTTTTTTTCGTTCTGTTGATTGTAGTAAAAGATTCCCGTGTTTTTAAATCTCCCTCAAATAAAGTTATACTTCTAGGAAGTCGTTTTAAAGTAAAATAGTTTGTTTAAAGATTAAATTATTGAACTGGGAAAGAAACACATTCTTGGCCATTTGTAACGACAGCTAACAGAACGAAAAAGGGGTGAAAAAACAAAAACAAAACAAATACGCAACAAATAAATGTTACCAAAGGCAAGATAAGTTAAAAATAATCGTCGTCGTATTAAGAATAAATAATTTCCAAATTAGGAATCCTTCTCTCAAAAATTCAGATACAGACAGCATTTATAACAACAGCTAACAAAACGAAAAAACAAAAACAAATAGGCAACACATAAATGTTACCAAAGGCAAGATAAGTTAAACATTATCCGTTGTATTATGAATAAACAATTTCCAAATTAGGAATCCTTCTCTCAAAAATTCAGAAACAGACGGCATTTATAATGACAGCTAAAAAAACAAAAAAATAAATAGGCAACAAATAAATGTTACCAAAGGCAAGATAAGTTACTCTTCTACCTACCTGGATAATTTTATTTGTATTTTAACTTATTTTAAAGCATGTTTTAGTTCGATTTAAAACGGGTGTCTGGACGTCACGTGATCAAATGGATCTGTTTTAACATAACGTCTCGTGACTAGTTTTAAATCGAACTAAAAAAAAACGCTTTAAAATAAGTTAAATCACAAATAAACTTATCTATAGGTAGAAGAGTAACTTATCTTGCCTTTGGTAACAGTTATTTGTTGCCTATTTCTTTTGTTCACCCTTTTTTTCGTTCTGTTAGCTGTCATTAAAAATGCCTACATTCTTTATCTCGAGATATAAATATGATAGGGACCTCCAAAGCTAACCACAGAATTTACCCCCCCCCCTTATATCTAACACGATTGAACTTTAATATAGGTTTATATTATCATCATAACTTTTTTACCATTCAAAGGAAGAAAAATAAAATAAACTGATTTTTGTAAAAAAAATTTTCAGCGTACGAAAATAATGAAAATGAGAAACTAAAAACGTGTGTACTTTATTTATGCCTTAAAACAACGTTCCTATGTCGTGACCAATTTTTATGCGCTAACACCCGTGTGTTTAATAAATCTAGCAAAAAATCAAGTAATGGTCAGATTTTCACGAAATTTTCGATACTTATGCATTATTGGACTAATTTATCTTCAATATACTTTTTTCTAAAATATATTCGGGGAAAATATTTTTTCTACGTGATTTCCTCCCCCCCCCCCCCTTATTTCATTTTATGAAATCTGAACAAAATATATTCTGAGCGATCAAAATTTTAATGTTATATAAAGCGAAACAGTCTTAAAAAGCACATCAGATTTACCTCTTTTTTTATTGGTAAACTCTTTTGGGTAAAGTACCCTTTCTTCTTCTCTACATCCCCTCTCTTACAGATGTGACATTGCTAGTCTCAGTCTTTTCTATAAATACTATTATGGCATGTGTTCTTCAGAATTGTGTGATCTATTCCCTGCTTCTTTTGTTCCAGCTCGTTTGATGCGTTGGTTCCATCAATTCGCTGTTTTGATACCTCATTGTAATACAGCTTCCTATTCCAGTAGCTTCTTTCCAAGAACCGCAGACTTCTGGAACTCTCTTCCTGCTGACTGTTTTCCTCCTACCTATAATTTTGGTCGTTTCAAGGCATCTCCTGTCTTTGCGATAATCATATTTAGCTCCTTACATCAAGTGGCTTCATGCCTTGTCTGGAGCGATTTCCATTTAAAAAAAAAAGAATTCATGAATAAAAAGTGTAAAGTTTACTGTGAACAATAGCCCCCCCCCCCCCTCGCTGTAGAAAAACTCGAATTCGTACTAAAATCTCAAGATAAAGAACGGATTTCTTTCCCAGTTCGATAATTTAATCTTTAAATAAACTATTTTACTTTAAAACAACTTCATATATATATATATATATATATATATATATATATATATATATGAGGTTGTTTTAAAGTAAATATATATCTCTATATATATATGAGGTTGTTTTAAAGTAAATATATATATATATATATATATATATATATGAGGTTGTTTTAAAGTAAATATATTATATATATATATATATAACTTTAATTTGGGGAGATTTAAAACAAAGAATTAAAAACGCATTTAAGCATCTTCTGTAAAGTACGCACATAATGATGACGTCATCAGTTTTTTGGAGGTCCCTAATGATCATCAACTTAAAATGATTCGAGACACGCACGCAAATTTTTGATACTTCATTGTTTAACAAATCAATTTTTATGCGCTAACACCCGTGTGTTTAACAAATCTATCAAAAATCAATAAACTTTTTCTCTCCAGACCCACCCAAGTGTGAGGATTAGAGGCACCGAGACGAATTTCAACCCCGTCCAATGCTTGAGCGCGTCATGTGCGAACAAGAACCCCCACATGCACTGTCCATTTTGTGTGAAAGCGGAGTCCTTTCACGATCCGGTCATCCTGAAGGCTCACTATCTTGTCAAACACGTCGACAAAGGCATAGAATTTGCAGGTAAGTACCGTCGCCGTTGTCAGTGTTATGAGAATCGGACTTGTGTATAGAAATTGTCTGAGTATGAGATGAGGTGTTTTCATTATGGATTTCAGTGTTCGGACTGACTTCTTAATCTTGGCTGCCATGTCCTAGTGACACATGACCGTGAGGTCTAAGCCGTTGGTTCGAAAGTTGCGAGTTATCTGGAGGTGCTAAGTTCAATCCTGCGCGAAGGCAGTGAAAGTAACATTCAGTGACAGCAGCAGAACTGAAAGCAATCCGAGCATGGTACCCCAGTGACAATAAAGGGATTGGGTTCGAGAATCTAGACAGACGGTTCCCGATTTCGATACAGGCACCCGATGAAGGCCGGAGGGCAGAACGGCTGAAACGTTGTGAGCATGGCAGCCAAGATGAGGAAATCAGTCCGAACACTGAAATCCATTCTGCATAGAACTCACGAAGATCGTGCCTCAGGATTGTCTGGTCTGCGTGAAGTTCTCATGAATGTGAGTTCTTCGCTTTTTTGCAGAATTCCACTTTTTTAAATCCAGAAAACAAAGTGGATTTTCCACTTAAATCGCTAGAGATTTTCATGGATGTGGCTTCTCCGATTTTAGGTCGAAATTCATTTTGTTTTAAATAAGAAAAAGTTGATTTCTGCAAAACCGCCAGAGCCTTACCTCCTTATTTTTTTCATCACTATTTGTCTGGATTTTATTTCTATTTCTCCTTCTCCTCTCTCGCTTTATCTTTCTTTCTCCTTACCTGCTTTTTCTCTCCGTCTTGCCGTACCTTCCTTTTTTCCATCTTATGACAGATTCTTTTCTGAAAACTAAAAAATATTAATTTTGCCATGAAGGCTAAGACTTCCGACGATTCATGATGGGGGTAGAGGAGTTAGATGACTTTCCTTTCATCAAAAAATGACTTCCTGTCTCCTTCCTCCTCTTCAAATTTTGGAATTGTTTAGGAAATTTTTTTTTTTTTACTGTTCTCTCTCTCTCCAAACACACACACACACACATGGCACTGTGGCTCCCTAGGTTGGGGATTTTTTGGTTTTTTTTGCAATGTTCTCTCTCTCCAAACACACACACATACACATGGCGCCGTGGCTCCCCAGGTTGGGAAATTCATCTCGATTTCAGCTTTTTTTTTCTTGCTATTGGTTACTCACCTACCTGAGCCTTCCTTGTTGTCTATTTACCTCCTCCTTCCTAGGAGGTTAGACACAAGGTCAAGTGTAGGTTTGATGAAAGTGTTTCTGCGGAACGAACTGGATTCAAACTTGGCACACCCAGGTTTTCAGTCCGTGTCGCTAACCACTTATCCACCACCATCACACCCATTAGCTACCATCACCCCCTTTGTTATCTATTTGTTATACCTGCAAGATTTCAGGTTTTTACCCCCGACACACAAAACAGCAATGCGAAGTCGGGGAAGGTTTGACACAGAACAGCCAGGGGAATGGTGCAGAGTCAACGTTGTCAATCACACTCTATCGATTTACAGTGCTGCCCCTGACGACACCGTTGATTGCCACACTCAGAAGACGACGCATCCTAATGCTAACTCTTCGTAGATGATGATGATGATGATGATGATGTTGATTGCCACACTCGGAAGACGACGCATCCTAATGCTAACTCTTCGTAGATGATGATGATGATGATGTTGATTGCCACACTCAGAAGACGACGCATCCTAATGCTAACTCTTCTGTAGATGATGATGATGATGATGTTGATTGCCACACTCAGAAGACGACGCATCCTAATGCTAACTCTTCGTAGATGATGATGATGATGATGATGATTGCCACACTCAGAGATGACCAAAGCCTTGTTAGCCAGGTAGCTCTGACACTACCACGTTGCTGCTGGTGATGATGATGATGATGATGATGATGATGATGACTGCCTTCAGCTACAGTTCGTTTGTTATTTAGAAACGAGCTGCTGTAGTCGCTGTGACAATAGTGATGATGATGATGGCAGTCATTGTTGACGTGCTGTAGAAGGAGGGAGCAAAACTGCTGCTGTTGACTATCGTCGTCGTGAAGTATATTCGGCCAACTGTATTAAAGATTTGTCCACTTTTGCTAACTATATACACAATTGCCCTTTTCTTGGCCTTTTGGCTAAGATCAAAGTGTAGTATCTGTTCCGATGGATACTGCACCCCATAGACTGGTATTGTCTTGGCCTTCGGGTCTTGATTTACGCCGGTCTATGGGTCTGTCCTCCCAGGCTTCGCCTCCCCTCTTTGGGGAGGAGTAAGTTTATTGCTTACTGCCTGAGGCGCCCCTACCGGGGAATGCCGACGGGGCTGCCCAGGCAATTTTCAAACCCCACTTTCCTGACCCGACTATGGGTCACATCTTACTTGTGGGAGTAAGATAAAAACTGGCCTTGTGCCTAACTCCTGGAGAGGAGTAAATCAATACACAATTGCCCTTTTTCTGCTGAAAATAAGTTTGTGTTCTTTCGACATCAGCTATTTACATGCGTTCCCTTACAAGAAACCATCGATATTTGTGCTGATGTATATATATCACTTTGACCGCACCAGGAGACCACTCAAGATTATATGGACATAAAAAAACTGACCCTGCGATCCACCATCTCGTACGAACATTACTTTTGAAAAATTTCAAGTGGGTCATAACCATAGCATGGAATATCGTATCCAAGAGGACATTACTATTTCAAAAACGTTGGCCTAACCATAACTCCATGCCAAATATTTCTCCCATTGCAAGTCTGTCGTCCGCATGCATTGCAACTGTACACCCCATTAAACTAGCAGCATCCCACATGTGTACATTTATTACCAGCCCACATGTTTTCATTTCTAACTGAACGCTTCCTTAATCTTTATTTTAATATCAAAACAGTAATATTTTATAAATTTGAGAAAGTTCATTTTTTTAAGCATCTTTAAAATTTTAAACATAAAGAAAGAGGCAAAATGCCTTCATAAGAAACCATGTGTTAGATGCATATATTTTTTATTAAAATCAAAATCAAGAATTAAAATATTTTTTTTTTCTTTTTCATCTTGACTTTTTTTATCTAATAATTTTGCCTGATATAACAAGCCTCGTCAGAGCTTTACACAAATAAAAGGTATTAACCTTATTTTTTTGTAGCAATTCTTGCTGGTAATATTTTATGATATGCTAAGATCGATCAGGATTGTAAAAAGAAAAGAAATAATTATCTGTTGAATGTCTAATAAATCGTTCGTTTATCGAAGTATATTTCGGAGTAAATCATTTATGTACGGTTTCAGCGTCTTAAATGTGAAATCAAATTGTGCGTTTTGGCAATGGATTTGATTCAGATAAATGTAATATGTATATTATGTTGTTAAGTGTGTATTGAATGTTAATAATGAAACGATTTATTTATGGGAGAAAGTTTTTAAGGAAATATGTATATATGTAAAATGAAAAAAGGGAAGCCAAAAACTATGTTATTTATGTATTCATCAATGTTTCGTCTTTATTGAAAGACTTCCTCAGGATAAAGAAACCAATGTAGAAAAATCATACAGAATATTAATTTTGATTTGTCAGAAAGTGTCAAGAACGTGGTTGGTGGCGTGAACAAGCAGAGAATGAAAATCATGATTTTGGTTGTAGTGTTATCAGCAGTGGCTTGTCTACTTCAAAGGACGCGAGATGAATGGGATTGATGGCTTCGACTTATTAGTTTATGTCTATTTTAGCTAGGAAATTTGTCAGGGTCAAAGCTTGGCTGGCAGTGGGGAGGGGGGGGCGGAAGTTTGAATCTGTCGTTTATTCTAAAGAGAAAGAAGATGAAGGGAAAAGGAGGGGAAGAAGAAAAAAAATATAAGAAAGTGTGGAGATTTTAAAATTATTTGGATAGGAATTTTATCCTGATTATTATGTTTGTCCGTTTTGTTTTGGATTTCTACGTGTAGGTTTGAAAATCTTGCGCTGCTGCGACCATTGTGATATTGTTGGCATCATAAAAGGAGAGAAGAAATTCAAACGAGCCCATTGGCACTGTTACAAATGCTGTATGGTGGATGGGGGGGGGGGAAGTTTGAATCTGTCGTTTATTCTCAACTTAGAGGGGAAAGAGAAAAGGAGGGGAAGAAGAAAAAACAAATAATAAGAAAGTAGAAGCGTGGACATTTTTTTAACTAATTTTGAAAACTATTATCCAGATTATTATGTTTGTGCGTTACTATTTCAAAAACGTTGGCCTAACCCTAACCCCTAGCCAAATATTTCTCCCATTGCAGAAAGTTTTTTAAGGAATGTCTGCAAATGACTAACCTCGGGCAAACATTTCTCCCATTGCAAGTCTGTCGTCTGCATGCATTGCAACTGTGCACCCCCACTAAGCATGCAGCATCCCACATGTGTACATATATATATATCACTTTGACCACTCAAGATTATTAGCTGTTAATCTATGGACATAAAAAAACTGATCCTGGGATCCACCATCTAGTATGAACATTACTTTTGAAAAATCTCAAGTGGGTCATAACCATAGCATGGAATATCGTATCCAAGATGACATTACTATTTCAGAAACGTTAGCCTAACCCTAACCCCTAACCAAACATTTCTCCCATTGCAAGTCTGTCGTCCGCATGCATTGCAACTATGCACCCCACTAAGCGTGCAGCATCTCACATGTGTACATCCCTCACATGCTTACATTTCTTACCGAACGTTTCTTTAATGGTTTTCATGGCTTTGTTATTTTCTAAACTGGGAAAAGAAGAAAAAGAAAGAAGAAAAAAAACACAAATATAATAAGAAAGTAGAAGCATGGAGATGTTTGAAACGCAAATTATGATTAAAACTATTTCGATAGGAATGTTATCCAGATTATTATGTTTGTCCGTTTTGTTTTTGATTTCTACGTGTAGGTTTGAAAATCTTGCGCTGCTGTGACCATTGTGATATTGTCGGCATCATAAAAAGAGAAAAGAAACTCAGACGATCCCATTGGCACTGCTACAAATGCTATAATGGATTCAATCGACGAGATGACGCCATCAAACATTATAAAACGCACTTCCGAAAATCGCAGACAACATTCCAGATCCAAATCGCGCAAGTAAGTCCTTTTTGCATTTTTTGTGTAGATTTCTGTATAAAGTTCAGCTAAGTACAATTTATTATCATTCTTTTTTACATACCTAACTTTATATAAAGATATGTGTATATGTTTATATATTTGTATGTACAGGATTCGTTCCTAAACTAATTAACTGATCGTTAAGAATTTTGGAACATCACCATTGTAACAATCTTCCTAACTAGAATAAAAATTTTTTATCTGAATTTTTCGAAGGGCTTCCACCCCCCTTTTTACACCATATTTCATAAAGTATATTAAACTAAATATAGCTCACATTTATACCCCTTGCGCCTAGCAGCTGTGTTCAAAAATTCATAATGACCGGTTAGTTTAGGTGTGAATCCTGTACTTACAGATAAATAAACATACCTAACTTTATATAATCAAAAATTATTAGATTAAATAATTTTCAACTTGACATTTGCACTTTCAACTTTAACCGTCTGTTATTTTTTTTGTTTTTTTTATAACCAAATATGCAGGAGGTGAACCAAGTATCGCATTTAGGATTCATTCCTCAACTAATTAACCGACTACTAAGAATTTGAGAATATCTCCATCGTAACAATCTTCCTAACCAGAATGATTTATTTTTTAATAACCGAACATGCAGGAGGTGAACCAAGTATCACATTTAGGATTCATTCCTCAACTAATTAACCGATCATTAAGAATTTAGGAATATCTCCATCGTAACAATGTTCCTAACCAGAATATTTCTTTTAATAACCAAACATGCAGGAGGTGAACCAAGTATCGCATTTAGGATTCATTCCTCAACTAATTAACCGATCATTAAGAATTTAGGAATATCTCCATCGTAACAATGTTCCTAACCAGAATATTTCTTTTAATAACCAAACATGCAGGAGGTGAACCAAGTATCGCATTTAGGATTCATTCCTCAACTAATTAACCGATCATTAAGAATTTAGGAATATCTCCATCGTAACAATCTTCCTAACCAGAATATTTCTTTTAATAACCAAACATGCAGGAGGTGAACCAAGTATCGCATTTAGGATTCATTCCTCAACTAATTAACCGATCATTAAGAATTTAGGAATATCTCCATCGTAACAATCTTCCTAACCAGAATATTTCTTTTAATAACCAAACATGCAGGAGGTAAACCAAGTATCGCATTTAGGATTCATTCCTCAACTAATTAACCGATCATTAAGAATTTAGGAATATCTCCATCGTAACAATCTTCCTAACCAGAATATTTCTTTTAATAACCAAACATGCAGGAGGTGAACCAAGTATCGCATTTAGGATTCATTCCTCAACTAATTAACCGATCATTAAGAATTTAGGAATATCTCCATCGTAACAATCTTCCTAACCAGAATATTTCTTTTAATAACCAAACATGCAGGAGGTAAACCAAGTATCGCATTTAGGATTCATTCCTCAACTAATTAACCGATCATTAAGAATTTGAGAATATCTCCATCGTAACAATCTTCCTAACCAGAATGATTTTTTTTTTAATAACCAAACATGCAGGAGGTGAACCAAGTATCGGATTTAGCAGCCACACATACGATCAGCGAAGAAGAGGAGGCTATCCATCCAGCACTTGAAGACGCTGCCATCTTGTCATCGTCAAATTCAGAACAACATGGTGAGTCACTTTGCTTTCAATTGATGGTGGTAAGAGTTGTGATACTTGAAGATAGAAATGACAGGGAAGGGGGGGGGTATGCTTCATCAGTGTTCGCACCTATATTTATATAAAACTAGCAAATAGAAGATAAATAGTGTAACATCTTTATAAAGTTTCTCTCTCTCTCTCTCTCTTTCTTTCTCTCTCTTTCTCTCTTTCTTTCTCTCTCTAGCCATCTCTTTATCTTTCTCTTTATCTTTCTCTCACCCCTTTCATTTTTCTGTCCAGCTCCCCAACCCTCTTTCTCCTCCGCCCAGACCATTCTTTTTTCTTGTTTTAATGTGTTCCTCTCTATTCCTCTTTCTCTCTCTCTCTCTCTCTATTCCTCTCTCTCTCTCTCTCTCTCTATTCCTCTCTCTCTCTCTATTCCTCTCTCTCTCTCTATTCCTCTCTCTATTCCTCTCTCTCTCTCTCTATTCCTCTCTCTCTCTCTCTCTATTCCTCTCTCTCTCTCTATTCCTCTCTCTCTCTCTATTCCTCTCTCTCTCTATTCCTCTCTCTCTCTCTCTATTCCTCTCTCTCTCTCTCTATTCCTCTCTCTCTCTCTCTATTTCTCTCTCTCTCTCTCTATTCCTCTCTCTCTCTCTATTCCTCTCTCTATTCCTCTCTCTATTCGTCTCTTGTGTTGAAAATAATGTAATTCATTTACCGGAGCTATCTTTTAAAAATGTAATATTGTAATTTTACATTTATTGCTCCTGGACAACGCTGGGTAGAACAAAACACAATGACATTTTTGAAATTATGTTGATAATGAAAATCATCCAAAGAGATTTAAATGTAATACTGTAATTTATTGCTCCCGGACAAATCCAAGTAGAACAAAAGTTTACTTACCAAATACAATGTAATGTAGGTTAAAATCTGTTGATGTTTGTTGCATATTTCTCAAGTTTTAGCGAGACATACATACAGACAACTGCCCTTTATATAATAGAAGATGAATGAACATATACTACTCTTTCCTTCAAAGGAGGAGGTAATCCCTGGGATACCAAATCTCAATTAGTAATGGATAGATTTTATCACAAATTCCTGAAAATCAAGTGCCCGGATTGAATAATAATTACCATTATTGGATTCATTCTGAAATATTAGAAAATTTTGTCTACTCTTGTTACAGGGCTTTGTTATGAATAAAATAAAATATTGTTCATCTAGGACTGATGAGAACGCCCCACTAAAAAAGAAATAATACGACAACCATCAGATTCCCAAACAAAGTGCATTTAAGAAGACCTCTTTGATTTTGTTACAGAGCTTTGTTTTCAATTGCATCCTCAAACAGACAGAAGGCACATTTTATATATATATATATATATATTTTTTATATATATATATAAAATAGAGTTGATTTTCCCCTCCGAACCCAGTTAGACTAGTCTATAAAACTAATGGGTCAAACGCATCGCTACACATTACTTCAGTCGCCTAATATCTTCGAACGTGTTTACAGAAACTATAAATTAAACATTATTTTTATTCCTCACTGTAAGCCTCTCCCAACTAATTGAACCAAAGAGAGGGTAGCACGCAAATTTCTCTCTATGAATAATAACTGTTACCCTCCTCAAACATCGTTTGGCAATTATTTCACAAGGAAATGCGATCAAGTTGCACCGTTTCAGAATTTCTAAAACATCCAATCACAGCAAAGCTTACATGGACATTACACATCAAATCATTCGCCATAACACTACGTCACATTTTAAACAAAAAATAAACCTTCAATAAGAAACCAGATAAGTATTATTTTTCTTTCCAATAATTACACACCTACATCTGTTTTGTTTTATTTCTTTTCCGGGGATTTCGAACAACATGAATTGACTTGAATAGTTACTGAACCAAACTTATTTTTCGTTTACATAAAATAAAAACAGTTGTTTTCCGGGTATCACTTTCACAATTCACCCCCCCCCCTCCTCTCCCCTAAAAAAATTACATTCTATTTTTTAGGCGATTACGTGTACACAGTAAAACCCTGCTAAAACTGGTGGAATAGATAAAAAAATAATAAAAAAATAGTGCAAATAAGTCATTCTTTTATATTCATCCCTGGGCAGTGCCGGGAAACGGGTCCTGCTAGTTTTATATACAAAGTAAAGTGATATTTTCCCCAATTTTAATTCCTGGAATTCTCAAATTTTAGATGATTCGCTGCGCTTACATCCGGACGGTCAGCAAACAACCTCTTCTTTACTTACCAAGGTAAGTGCTTTTTAATGTGTTTGCTAACTCTTTAGATATTAAATTATTAATTATGAAAATATTAATTATGAAAATATTAATTATGAAATTATTATGAAAATATTAATTATGAAAATATTAATTATGAAATTATTAATTATGAAAATATTAATTATGAAAATATTAATTATGAAAATATTAATTATGAAAATATTAATTATGAAAATATTTATTTATTATGAAAATAATTATTATGAAAATATTAATTATACTTATTTACTGAGGATGATTTGACATAGAATCGAAAACGTTTGTGAAACATTAATTTTTTTGATTTTAATACAAAAAAGATTGTCAGAAAAATTTAATAAAAATAAAAAAAGGTGTAATTAAACAGACGAATTCTGTTATTTTTAACAATGTTTGCATAAATATATGAGAGAGAATGTGAAAGTGGGAATTCAGAAGTCTATGACTAAACTCCAAACGTTAAACAAAAAAAAAAAAGTTTGGTTCAATTCCTGTAGAAGCACAAAAACCCTCTGTGTAACTTTGAACTCCAATGAACGAAAAATAATTCTGCTCACCGCAGAATCTCACTCGACACTCCCTTTTTTCTTCTCCTGATTTTCTTGTCTTTTCATTAGCAGATTTTCCTTCAGTTAATTCCGCTTAACCAATCAGAAAAAAACCTAATCCGCTGGCTGACTATTTGTCGTCAAGGCGAATCTACGTATTATTGTGCAGCAACCAGTAGATTTGTTACTTCGAGGTTGTGAGTTCAATCCTCACTAGAAAACTAGTAAGCCAAAACTTATTTCCCTTTCCATCTGCAAGCCAGGCAAAGGCGGACCCTCTTACTGCAGGGATGAACTAAGTCCGGGCCATCTCCACCGCTCGATTCTGGCTCAAGATCATCAATTCTGCCACAGATTGCTGAAGCAATGCTTGTAAATAAGTATACATCTCTCTACACAGCTCCCAACTTAGGATGACACTCTAAACCTACTCCCAAATTTCCAGTAGCCCCTTACATCTACAATGGGGTTAAATATGTTATATATATATATATATATAAATATATATATATATATATATATATATATATATATATATATATATATATTCTAGGTACATATAAAGGGTGATTCATAAGTCACTTAGCTATTTATTTTTGAAATTCTAAAGTTAAAAAATACGGTAATACAAAACAAAATGTTATCTATCTATCTATCTATCTATCTATCTATCTATATATATATATATATATATATAACTTACACGCAAACACTTGTTTAATCACGGGAAGAATTTGTATTGTATAATCCTATTTATAAGCAAGTAGTGTCCATACTGGAGTAATGCAATTACTGATTTAATTGGTGATAGAGGGGAACACTGCTTGTTTATAAATTAAAAAAAACGCATTTATTTTGAGGAATTAATTCTAGGTTGCGTTGATCCTGATAAGAAATGTTGGTTTTGTAACTTTGATAAAGTCCTTTGAATCAAAGGAATCAAATATAAGCAAGCAACAATGTTTTTGATTTGAATTGTCTTCGGTATTTGTCGGCTATCGAATTTTCTATTTATTTTTTCTCTCTACATTTTATCGATACATGTTAATCAACACACACACATACATATATATATATATATATATATATATATATATATATATATAATGATTATATTTAATGATTAAATTGGAATATTTTTTAATGGGCGGTGTAGTGTACTATCGGTTCTGTTGTCATAAGACTGTCTTCCCAGGAATTACCTCCTCCGTTTTTAAGGGTGTGTAAGGGGGAATTCTGAAAAATCCCCAAGACTCGATTTAGTCAGAATATCTTTTAAGGGAGGGGGTAGTGTAATATCGATTCTGTTCTCATGAGACCGTCCACGCAAGAATGACTTATACACACACACACACACACACACACACACACACACACACACATATATATATATACAGGGTGATTCATAAGTCACTTAGCTATTTATTTTTGACATTTTAAAGTTAAAAAATATGGTAATACAAAACAAAATGTTTATTCATTTAAAATTACAGCAAATTTTCAAAATTTCCACCTTCGTTCTGCATGCATAGCTCCATTCTTTTTTGCAAGGAATTTGCGACTCTTTGTAGCATATTTGATTGATTATGGTGTTGTGCGAAGGAGGCTTTCTGTTCACATCACGTTTCCATTGCCTTTCAACAAGTGTGGGAGATTCATCAAATTTGGCCATATGAATAACAATAAAAATTCGCTCTTCAATTGTAAATGACATACTGCCTGAAAAAAAAGCACATATGATGATTTACACAAATTTAAATAAATAAAAATAAATATATATGGAAAGAAATATATAAACGAACAAATTTAAAATAACAAATAGCAGTAATTAGAGAGTAAGATAACAATTATCAAAAGTTCATAGTATGTTTGTGCTTCATATGGTAATCAGTTTAAATAGCTAAGTGACTTATGAATCAACCTGTAGATCTTAATTTCCCTTAATTACATGACAGTTTCCGTTAGCCGAGTGGATATGGCGACTGCTTGCAGATTCTAGTCTGACTCTGTGAATCGGGTTTGCGCCTCCCGACCGTCTGAAATTGTTACTTTCCTGCACTGATGAGAGCAAAAAGCTTGAAACGCTAGCGTCTGTAGGTATTAATAATTTAATATTTATTAATAAATATTTATTTATTTATTAATAAATATTTATATATATTTATATATATATATATATATATATATATATAATTCTTGAGATGAGAATAAAAAATTGTAAAGATACAATATTTATTAGAACATCAAAAGTTCAGATTGATTGCTCTATTCAATATATTGAGCTTTATATTATCACGATAGATTATTAAAGGGTTGTCTATTTTTGCTAGGCTGGCGCGTCAGTAATGAACGATCACCCGTAAACCAATGTCGCCCCAGTCATATTTCTTGGGTGGTGAGACATTGATTTTCTTTGTTTCGGACCAAGAATATTTTTACTTTAAAAAAAGAGAAAAAATTTTTTTTTACCCCCCCCCCCCCCCCAATAAAAAAAAATCGAGCGCGAACCGGGACCCCACACTATATCAAAGAACCAGTTTTGATACATAGCCTTGTTTTAAGATCATTCATTGCTAAGTAAAAAAAGTGAAAAAAAGCATTGCTTTAGCGTAAGTAGTTAAATCAAAATCGTTCTTTTAACTTCATGACGTTTGCTCAGTCAGTAGCGTGTCTGACAAATTCGTCCGAATTACCTTGTGACGTTATGGTTGCGAGTTCAAATCACGACCTCGGCATCTAAATTATTTATTGTTGATTTAGTTGTTAAGATGTGCCCTAATGTATTTCTTATGTTTCTGACTTAGAAATTAATTAAATAGTATTTACGCCCCCCCCCCAATCTTACGTTTACAAAAATTCTCCCAGACAGACAGAGAACCTCTTCGTTATATTATATGTGGACTAGCGAAAATAGACTCCCTAACGGTCGTCTATTTTTGCTAGGCTGCCGCGTTCTTGGTGTGTGAGACAGAAAAAACAATTTGTCTCAGAATACTTTTTCTTGTTTAAAAAGGAAAAAAAATTTTTTTTTTTTTTTTATTTATTAGGCGGAAAACTTTTTTGTTTTTTCGCGCCAAAAAAAAGGGGGGGGGCTTTCTCCCCCCCCCCCTTAAAACAATTGAGAGCGAACGCAGACCCCAATGTATTTCCAATGAACAGTTATACGATCATCCATTTGTAACTGGAAGAAGTTGAAAAGAAAATGAATTCTGTATCTATTGAAATTAAATAGGATTTTGTCAATTGTCTTGGTGGAGTAGAGGTTAGCGCGTCCGGCAGTTAGCGTCAAGGTTGCGAGTTCGAATCGTAGTCTCGGCGCTTAAATTATTTATTGTTTATTTATTGTTAATTTCATTACGTTTACAAAAATTATCGAAGACGGACAGACAGACATCCTGACAGAGAAAGTGTTCGTTATATTATAAGTGGACTAGCGAAAATAGACTCCCTAACGGTCGTCTATTTTTGCTAGGCTGCCGCGTTCTTGAGTGGTCAGACACAAGAATGACAAAAATTTGTCTCCGAATACTTTTTTTGTTTAAAAAGGAAAAAAAAAATTTTTTTTTTTTTTTTTTTATTAGGCGGAAAAAATTTTTTTTTTTTTGGCGGGAAATTTTTTTTTTTTTTTCGCGCCAAAATTTTTTTTTTTTTTCGCGCCAAAAAAAAAAAATGAAAAAAAAAAATTCAGCCCCCCCCCGTGAAAAAATCGAGAGCGAACGCAGACCCAATCGTATTCTGGAAGAACAGATCGAGCGCGAACGCAGACCCAATCGTATTCTGGAAGAACAGATCGAGCGCGGACGCAGACCCCAAAGCATAAAAAGAACCATTTACTATACGATCATTTATTGCTAAATGAGAGAGATGAAAAAAAAGGCGATTTGTTCAAGTATTTGAATTAAGAAAGAATTTTCAACTGTGTTCCTTTAGCTCAGATGGTAGCGCGTTTGGCTGTTAGCGTCAAGGTTGCGAGTTCGAATCGCGACGTTGACGCCGAAAATTATTTATTGTTTATTTAGTCTTTAATATGTGGCCCAATGTATTTGTTTATGTTTCCGACTTTGAAATTAATTAAATAGTAATTATCTCCCCTTCTGTTTACAAAAATTCCCCAGGACGGACAGACAGACAGACAGACAGACAGACAGACTGACAGACAGACAGAGAAGTGCTCGTTATATTATAAGTGGACTAGCCAAAATAGCCTCCCTACGGTCGTCTATTTTTGCTAGGCTGCCGCGTCGGAAATGAACGCTCACCAGTAAACCGATGGAGACTCAGTCATATTTCGTGGGTGGGTAGACATCGATTTTCTATGTTTCTAACCAAGAATATTTTTAGTTTAAAAACAAATAAAACATGTTTAAAACATTTTTTTACCCACTCTCTCCAAAAGTTTTTTTCACCCTCCCCCAAGAATACTAATATTTTCAGTTTTAAAAAAAGGTCGCCCCCCCAAATTTTATTTGCTCTTATCCGTAATAGTAATATTTTCAGTTAGAAAAAGAGAAAAAAAAAGAAATAATATCTACTCCCCCCTAAATTTCTATTTGTACTCTTCCCCATGAATAGTTTTATTTTCAGTTAGAAACAGAAAAAAAAGAAAAAAATTTTTACCCCCCCACCCCAACAAAAGAAAAGATATTTGTCACCCTTCCCCATGAATAGTAATATTTTCAGTTAGAAAAAGAAAAAAAGTTTTTACCCCCCTCCCACCAAAATTTTTTATTTTACCCTTCCCCATGAATAGGTATTGTATTTAAGTTAAAAAAAAAAATAAATAAAAAATTTTTTTACTCCCCCCCCCCCCAAATTTTTTTTTAGTTACCTTTCCCCATGAATAGTAATATTTTCAGTTAGAAAAAGGAAAAAAACATTTCCCCCCCGCAAAAATTTTTTTTTTGTTACCCTTCCCCATGAATATTAATATTTTCAGTTAGAAAAAGAGAAAATAAAAAAAAAATTTTACCCCCCCCCCCACCCCAAAAAAAAATTTTTTTGTCACCCTTCCCCATAAGTAGTTATATTTTCAGTAAGTAAAAGAAAATAAAAAAAAATTTTTTTACCCCCCCCCACCTCACCCCCCCCCAAAAAAATTTTGTTACCCTTCCCCATGAATAGTAATATTTTCAGTTAGAAAAAGAAAAAAAAAAAAAAAATTTAAACCCCCCCACCCAAAAAAATTTTTTTGTTACCCTTCCCCATGAATAGTAATATTTTCAGTTAGAAAAAGAAAAAAAAAAAATTTTTACCCCCCCACCCAAAAAAAAAATTTTTTTTGTTACCCTTCCCCATGAGTAGTAATATTTTCAGTAAGAAAAAGAAAAAAAAAAAAAAAAATTTTTTTTGTTACCCTTCCCCATGAGTAGTAATATTTTCAGTAAGAAAAAAAAAAAAAAAAAAAAATTTCCCCCCCCACCCCAAAAAAAAATTTTTTTTTTGTTACCCTTCCCCATGAGTAGTAATATTTTCAGTTAGAAAAAGAAAAAAAAAAAAAAATTTTACCCCCCACCCGGAAAAAAAAAAAAATTTTGTTACCCTTCCCCATGAATTGGAATGTTTTCAGTTGAAAAACAAAAAAAAAATTTCCCCCCCCCCCCCCCCAAATTTTTTTTTTGTTACCCTTCCCCATGAATAGTAATATTGTAAGTGAGAAAAAGAAAAAGAAAAAAACATTTTTTTACCCCATGCATAGTTAAAATAATGTTACCAAATTAGTAGGCGCCTCGGTCATATCAAAGAACTAATGTTTAAATATGCTATTGAAGGCGCCTACGTCATATCAAAGAACCAGTTTTGTTATTTTTCCAAAACGGTTACCCATTTAGTAATGGCCGAGATATTTGTTGCTTAACTTCCTATTTACCATAAAACACCTTTGCTTATAAACGTAATGAATGTAAAGACTGATAATGTGAAAAGATCCTCTCAAAATGACGTCACTTCCGGTCCAACCGGAAAGATGATTCAGCAATTTAGGTTTCCTAAATAGTCACCGATTTATGAATGGCTCGGATATGCCTTGTTTACTTTTAACTTATAGTAAAAAACATTCTCGGTACAACGTAATGTAAATAATGAATGAAAACTGTGAACAAATCCTCTCACGATGACGTCACTACCGGATAAACCGGAAGTATGAGTCAGCAATTTAGTTTTCCTGAATGGTCACCGATTTACTAATAGCTCGGATATGCCTTGTTTACTTTTAACATTTAGTAGAAAACATTCTCTTAACAACGTAATGTAAATAATGAATGAAAACTGTGAAAAAAATCCTCTCACAATGACGTCACTAAAGAGGGGAGGAGAAGCCTGGGAGGTGGACCTCCTAGAAATGCAAAGGACAGACCCGGATATGCCTTGTTTACTTGTAATTTATAGTAAAAAACATTCTCTTAACAACGTAATGTAAATAATGAATGAAAACTGTGAAAAAATCCTCTCACGATGACGTCACTTCCGGATTAACCAGAAGGATTCTCACAATGACGTCACTAAGGGGAGGAGAAGCCTGGGAGGGTGGACCTCCTAGAACTGCAAAGGACAGACCCCTAGACCGACGTAAATGAAGACCCGAAGGCCAAGACAATACCAGTGAAGACCCGAAAGCCAAGACAATACCAGTCTATGTGGTTCAGTATTCATCGGAACAGATACTACACTTTGATCTTAGCCAAAAGGCCGAGAAAGACTTGAAATTTTAACAATAATCGCCATTGGAAGTATGGTTGAGAAAACACGCTGGTTGATGAAGAAAATGGGTTTAATTAATTGTATTAATAATTTTTCTTAATATCACCTTATCGGAACGTATTGTGAATACATATGGAAACTTGATAATAGCAGTTATATGTGTATATTTGTAAATCTGAATTTAATGGAAGGTTAAAAGGAATGTATTATGTAAATGAGGAAGCCCGTCTAATGTCTAAACGACGTTTATTAAGGGTATAAAAGGCTGTTGAAATCTACTAATTATAGTTGTATTCTTGCCACGTTTTCACTTCTAATCGCCGCCTCGACTTGAAATTTCGTTCTACTCCAATCTAATAATGTTATTTAATGTTGTCTAATGTAAATTTAATTAATTAAGAATAGTTTCCTAATTCTACATGTATACAAATATTATGAACGCTGACTCGAAAAGCTTAATGAATTAAATCTTAATTACTCGAGCCCCCCCTCTCTCTTCTGTTTACAAAAATTCCCCAGGACGGACAGACAGACAGACAGACAGACAGACATCCTGACAGAGAAGTGCTCGTTATATTATAAGTGGACTAGCCAAAATAGCCTCCCTACGGTCGTCTATTTTTGCTAGGCTGCCGTGTCGGAAATGAACGCTCACCAGTAAACCGATGGAGACTCGGTCATATTTCTTGGGTGGGTGGACATCGATTTTCTTTGTTTCTAACCAAGAATATTTTTAGTTTAAAAACAAATAAAACATTTTTTTACCCACTTTTTTACCTAACAGTCGTCTACTTTTGCTAGGCTGCCGCGTCAGAAATGAACGCTCACCCGTAAACCGATACAGCCCCAGTCATATGGCTTGGGTGGGTAGACATTGATTTTCTTTGTTTCTAACCAAAAATATTTTTATTTAAAAAAAAAAATTTTTGACCGAACCCTTAATTTTTTTTTTAGCCTCTCCCATAAATAGAAATATTTTAAGAAAAAAAAAAAAAAAAGAATTTTTTTACCCCCCCAAATTTTTTTATACCCTCCACCATACATAGGTAAAGACATTTTTTTACCCCCCCCCCCCACATAGTTAAACAAAATAGGCGGCGCCTCGGTCATATCAAAGAATTCATGTTTAAATATGCTATTGAAGGTGCCTACATCATATCAAAGAACCAGTTTTGTTATTCTTCCAAAATGGTTACCCATTTAGTAATGCCGAGATATCTGTTGCTTAACTTTAAACTTAACAACAAAACACCTTGTCTTAACTACGTAACTACAGTCGTCTATTTTCGGTAGGCTGCCACGTCACAAATAAACACTCACCTGTAAACCGATGGAACGCCAGTCATATTTCTTTTTTGACCAATATTTCAGGGGACAGCTATACTACAGAAGCACCTATATTGTAGAGGACCCACATATTGTAGAAGCACCAACATTTTAGAGGACCACCATACTGTCGAAGCACAAATAGTTCAGGGGACCAGTATACTGCAGAAGACCGATATCTCAGAGAGCGGTCATACTGTAGAAGCACCAATATTTCTTGGACCGCTATACTGCAGAAGAACAAATATTTTAGGGGACTGTCATACTGTAGAAGCACCTAAACTGTAGAGGGTAGCTTTACTGGATAAGAACTGATATTTAAGGGGAACGCTCTACTCTGGAAGCACCTGTTTCTGGGGATCACTATACAGCAGAAACACTGTTATTTCTGGGGACTGCTATACTGCAGAAGCACACATTTCAGGGGACTGCCATACCGTGGAAACACCGATATTTTAGGGGACTGCCATACTGTAGAAGCACCAATATTTCAGGAGACCACTATACTGCAGAAGCACTGATATTTCAGGGGGCTGCTATACTCAGAAGCAGCTATATTGTAGGGGACCACCATACTCTAAAACCACCTATATTTTAGGGGACCACCATAAATATACTTCCTACTGTTGTATATTTTTTCTAGCCTGCCGCATCAGAAATGAACGCTCACCCGTAAACCAAAAAGAAATGTGACTGGTGCAGTCATATTTCATGGGTGATCAGACATTGATTTTCTTTGTTTCGGACACATTTTTTTTTTTACCCTTGACCCCCAAAAATATTTTTAGTTAAAAAAAATTTTTTTTGATGTTAATATAGTTAGAATATGTGGAAAAAAAAATTTGCATTTATTTATTTCGCTAACATTAAAAACATAAGTTATGCCAAGTTTCATTGTCCATCGTGAAACGCTTAAATAAAGAAATATGCGGAAATATATAGTCGCAATCTTTATAAAAATGAAGAAATATGCTAGCTGAGGAAGAACAATAACTTCTTATAAAATTCTAGTTCAAAAATACATGTTTTTAAACTTGATTTTTCGATCTGCCTTAGTTCTCAGCTTGTTTAAATGGCGACTATATTTTTCCAATCTAATGTTCATTTCGGTGTTTGATAAAACTTGACACAACTTAGGGTTTCTAATGTATTGTATTGTTGTAAGTAAAAAAACAAATAAGTTGATTATGAGTAATCGTGAATTGTATTTAACTCTCAATGATTTACATGACTGAAATAAAAGTAACCTCAAATAAAAGTGGGATTTTTAGATTATTTTCATAAACTATTCTATTAAAAATAATGTTCCTATTTTAGTCATGTGAACGAAAATAAGAGAAGAACATCTTGGCTTTTTTGGTTTTATTTATTTATTGGGGATGGAAAAATTTAGATTACAGGTAATAAGTAAAAAGAAACTTTAGATAAAAAAAAAATGTAAACAGAAATCACAATCTAAATGAGAATCCATGCAAAAAGTCTTGGGGAGGCTGAATTTCTGGGAATCCCTTTATTATTTGGTGAAGTCTGACTTTATGTTAATCAAATCCAAACTGAAAAAGAAAGAGAAAAATGAAGTATTTATTAAAACATAATTATTTGTATTCAAAAATGAAAGAAAACAATCATATGACAAAAGCGTATTACCTAAAGAACATGAAACAATTTAATGTAAAAGGCATCCTGAAGTGTAAATAGAAACAGAAAAGGCAGGTTGTATAATGTAAAGTATTGTTTGTTTTTTTTTCGTAAAATAGATAAGAAACTTACCATGAATAATCTCTTTACATTATTCAAAACGTTGCTCGAATTGGGATGTTCTTGTACTCGGTTCAAAAGTCCTTGTGGTGTCTTATTTTCTGTTAATTCTAAACTGAAAAAGAAAAAAAAAAAACATTTAATATTCAAATAGATAACAAGCTTACTCTAAAGAAATACTATACTCATTTGAATACACTTCTCAGATAGGGATGTCATCTAGGATTAAAGGCTTGATGTAGTGAGATGATTGATGCTACTCCATTGAAAACTGAAAAAGACAAAAGCTTTATTTAAACAGGGAAAAAGTCACAAGTAAATGTTATTGGCAATAATAAAAAAAATCCATGTAAATTCAAAAATTTCAACCGTGTAAATAGAAAAAGATTAACATTGCTTTGTAGTGAAATATTTAAGAATGTTACCATTAAAATTTCCTATTTTAGTTTCGAAACTGTTCTGTAAGGGATTTTTGTCAAATCGGGTGTAAGTTTTGATCTTATGGGCTGCTTGATGCTACTCCATTGAAAACTGAAAAAGACAAAAACTTTATTTAAACAGGGAAAAAGTCACAAGTAAATGTTATTGGCAATAATAAAAAAAATCCATGTAATTCAAAGATTTCAACCGTGTAAATAGAAAAAGATTAACATTGTTTTGTAGTGAAATATTTAAGAATGTTACCATTAACATTTCCTATTTTAGTTTCGAAACTGTTCTGTAAGGGATTTTTGTCAAATCGGGTGTAAGTTTTGATCTTATGGGCTGCTTGATGCTACTCCAGTCAAAACTGAAAAAGACAAAAACTTTATTTAAACAGGGAAAAAGTCACAAGTAAATGTTATTGGCAATAATAAAAAAAATCCATGTAAATTCAAAAATTTCAACCGTGTAAATAGAGAAAGATCAACATTGTTTTGTAGTGAAATATTTAAGAATGTTACCATTAAAATTTCCTATTTTAGATTCGAAACTGTTCTGTAAGGGATTTTTGTCAAATCGGGTGTAAGTTTTGATCTTATGGGCTTCTTGATGCTACTCCAGTCAAAACTGAAAAAGACAAAAACTTTATTTAAACAGGGAAAAAGTCACAAGTAAATGTTATTGGCAATAATAAAAAAAATCCATGTAAATTCAAAAATTTCAACCGTGTAAATAGAAAAAGATTAACATTGCTTTGTAGTGAAATATTTAAGAATGTTACCATTAAAATTTCCTATTTTAGTTTCGAAACTGTTCTGTAAGGGATTTTTGTCAAATCGGGTGTAAGTTTTGATCTTATGGGCTGCTTGATGCTACTCCATTGAAAACTGAAAAAGACAAAAACTTTATTTAAACAGGGAAAAAGTCACAAGTAAATGTTATTGGCAATAATAAAAAAAATCCATGTAATTCAAAGATTTCAACCGTGTAAATAGAAAAAGATTAACATTGTTTTGTAGTGAAATATTTAAGAATGTTACCATTAACATTTCCTATTTTAGATTCAAAACTGTTCTGTAAAGGATTTTTGTCAAATCGGGTGTAAGTTTTGATCTTATGGGCTGCTTGATGCTACTCCAGTCAAAACTGAAAAAGACAAAAACTTTATTTAAACAGGGAAAAAGTCACAAGTAAATGTTATTGGCAATAATAAAAAAAATCCATGTAAATTCAAAAATTTCAACCGTGTAAATAGAGAAAGATCAACATTGTTTTGTAGTGAAATATTTAAGAATGTTACCATTAAAATTTCCTATTTTTGTTTCGCAACTTTGTTCTGATAGGAATTCTTGTCAATCCAGGGGGAAAAACTTGATGGTGTGGGCTGCTTGCTGCTACTCAATGCCATTTAGAGAATGTGTAATTTGATGAAAAGAAATTGCTGGTTGAGGAATATATTTTGTTACCTTAATTTTGTAAAATGTAATTATATGTATCTTGTCCTCTTTAGGACTCATCAGTTCGGCTTAAACAATGAATAGTTACACATTTTAGTTTCTAAAAACTTCTGGGTATACAACATTTTTAACTACACCTTCTTGGTTTTCAGGAACTAAAATTGTAATGTTTGCCGGATTAGTTACTCTGCTAATTGCAACATAGAACTGACCATGTGAAAAGAAATCGTTCAGGCAGCTTATACCAACATGGTTAATGGTTTGCCCTTGTGATTTGTTGGAGGTCATTGCAAACGATAATTTCACAGGAAACTGTTTCCGGTAAAAATCGAATGGAACCCTCCCTTCTTCGCTGTGAAGTTCAATTCTTGGCAAATGAAACAATTGTCCCTTCCGAGGGCCTACCGCTACTTCGAGTTCTAGTATTCGCGGGTGGATATTTTTTACAACGTATCGAGTACCGTTGCAATGTCCCTCGGCAGGACATATGTTTCTTAGTAGTATAACCGGAGCACCTAATTTTAGTTTCAAAAGGTGATCTGGCATTCCAGGGAGGACTATCGCGTTCAATGTATCTACTGGAACATT
The DNA here is from genome assembly GCA_963556195.1 of Sepiola atlantica. Taxonomy (NCBI): domain Eukaryota; kingdom Metazoa; phylum Mollusca; class Cephalopoda; order Sepiida; family Sepiolidae; genus Sepiola; species Sepiola atlantica. The sequence continues at coordinate 47,678,733 of OY744549.1, forward strand.
ATACTTTCGGTCAGTTTGTTCATTGTTACGATCAAACGAATGAATCACTATTTCTCTACCAGGCAATCTGTCAAGGACCTTTTGATTAATTTCGGCGACCTCCCTATTCGTAGGAGTAATGATAGCGCGATCTGTCACCCAATTCACGTAATCATTCTCGCCCAACTGATTTGACACGTTAGGATATATCCTATCTATCAATGGGTCAGGCGTGTCACCTGTCATCAAAAATTCGGGTGGAACTACGAAGTCGTTGGTTCTACGATTGTCTTGTTTTAGATTGGCGACACCATCACCAATCCTGAGGAGTAGAGCTTTGAAATCTATTGATGCCTGATCAACACCATTCACCCTCATGTTTGTATTCAACCTAAAAATGTTGAAAGTATTCCATGATGGGTGTTTTTTTAATGTTGAGGCAACAATTTGAGATCGGTCTCCATTCGGAACGACGGGGAGAACTTGTCGCCAATCACCAGAGAGCAGCATGGTGATACCACCAAAGGTTTTCTCTGATGGATTAACCCCTCCACGTACGAATCTTAGAGTTTTATCCAGAAACTCCATCAGGTACCTACTGAACATGGGGGCCTCGTCCCAAATAATCAGGTCGAGTTCGGCAAGCTCTTTAGCGAGTTTAGATCCTTTTTGAATAGTAAGCGCCGTTTTATCTTCAGGATATAAAGGCAGCTTCATCCTTGAGTGCAAGGTGGTCCCGCCTGTGAGCAGGAGTGCTGCAATGCCAGATGAGGCGCAAGCAGTCACCTTGTAACCCTGACTGGCAAGCTTTCGTACTATCGCATTCATGAGATAAGTCTTGCCAGTGCCACCGGGTGCGTCCACAAAAAAGTTTTTACCCGCCTTCTGCCTCACAGAATCCAATACAGAGTCATAGAGCGCTCGCTGATTAGCATTTAGGGAGTTTTCGACAGCTAAAATTGACTCCAAGCTTTCTATGCTCTCATAGACAATCCCAATTCTCTCATTCTCCAGCACACTTAGCCCCTCGTTTGGCCGTGGAAGGTTGCAACTATCCAGTTTTGTGCCGTAACTCATCAAGTAAACATAAACCCGATGCAACGCCCTGTTGTATACGATATCCATATCAGTGTCGGGCTCTGCACGGGCTAAGTCATGTGACATACTGTCTCTGTGGTCATTCCACAACGATAGGGCGTCACTCGGCTTCCAAAAGTGGATAAGCATGGCAAACATCCTCCGCATCTCACGCGAGCTCATCGAAATCTGAGCATCATGCAAAACCAAGCTGATTTCGTTATCAGCCTCCATGATCTGGAGGAAGACTGCAGCCTCTTTGAAGGTTGGAAAAACTTGATCGCCCACCGTTCTAAGATCGGTGTAGCATTTTGGCCCTTTTATTTTTAAAAGTAAAAGGTAAAGAGCAAAGGTTTCTTGATCTCCACCCGAATTGGGAAGAATGTTGGGCATGCGGGATATCTGATCACCCCGGGGCATGCTGAACTCAGGATCATTCTCGCCCAATACTCGACGCTTCCAAAACCTTTCTTGGACCATCCAGGCATAAAATTTTGGAATATCCAAATACAAGAAATTGTTGGCTTTTTTGTCTTCTCTATTTAGAGTGAAAAATTCTGTCAATTTCGTCTTGGCTAGTCTTTCCATGGTTTCCAGGTTGGGCTTACCTGACTTAGGATCATAAAAAACTTTCTGTTGACCTTCAAGGTGGATATCCAGCTTGACGACTGAGGGGTACATCCCGTATTGGCTCAGGCAGAGTATCGACCATATCGCCTCAACACTGGACATATACCTACCGTTGAGGTATATCTTAACTTCATCCTTTACTTGATCATTCACAGGGTTCCCCTTGTCATCTGTGACCTTTTCAAGTTCATAATTTATGTGATCAGAACCCTTCAGAATATACTTAAATATATATTGGAAAACGCTGACCGAACTTACAACTTCCAGGTTAATGTGGGACTGAAATATGATTCCTAGGTAGAGATTGTGTGGAACCACATCCCTGCTTGTTACTACACACTTCTTTTTACCTGCTTGACAAATTTCGCCCTGTCCACCATGATTATCGGGTGTTCTACGCCTGTAATTAGGATAGTTTGCCGCGTTGAAATTGGTTACATTATTAAAATTCTTTGGAAACATCTTAGAGCAAGATGTTGTGTTTTTGATTGTTTTAGAGGGCTTCATGCAAGGACATCTGGGATTTATCATACCGCAAGGACCGTGAATCATTTTAGAAGTGACAAACTCATAGGCCAGCTTCTGGTTTTTGGAATCACCTACTGGGATTTCAGCGTTAATCAGGCGATCGACATCCTCTGCGGACAAAATCTTATCAGCCTGCGCCAACCAAATCAAACCGTGAACATGTGGGAGGCCTCTTTTCTGGAATTCTATTTTGTAACTGTAGGCCACACATTTACCAAAAATTCCTCTTTTTTTTATGTTCACATTGAAAAGAAGCCTCACCCGTTCCATGAAACTCCTGCATATAAGGTCAGGCCTATATTTATCAGGATTATCCTTGCGGTTGCGGGCCATTTCTTGTATTTCTGGTAATTTAGGATTGCAGGTCATGGTTACAAAGAGGTCTGGACATCCAAATTCTCTGACCAATGCCATTGAATCTCGGTATAGTTTTTTGTACCACTTAGGAGTCCCTGGAGTCGATTCCGAAAGAACGATACCGACTCCAACCTCTGCAGGATTTTTGCAATCATTCAAGGTGTTAACCGATTCCAACCTATGCGACCCCTTAATCTTTTCTTGGTGCTTTACTTGGTACTGGAAATTTAAATAATCAAGACGCATTTTCATGTCTATTGCATACTGGTGCAATAGATTACCGCTCAATATCAGAGGGTTGAAAAAATCGTCTCGCACCATGAAAAGATACTTAAGATACTGCATCAAAGTTTCTTTGTGGCCAGTTTTAAGTAAATGGTGCCAGCGGCTCCAACCTTTCTGCCCAAAATTAAAAATAAGAGGGTATCCAAGAGGTTCATAAAAAGGGCTTAGGAAGTCAACACGGACATATCCTTCTTCACCAGCCCTTTTTCGAACTAAAATAACCCTGCCGAGCTCCTTGATATCCTTCTCAAGGTAGAGCCCAGCTATTTCGGACACAGTCGGGAGTAGATGAGTTCTGTTGGCAGGCAGACAATCCCCTAACACCAGCCTATATTCGGGCATCTGTTCAAGCATTTCATATCCCGTTTTGAAAGATTTTGACAGAATATTCTGATCCAGAATGAAATCACTGAAGATGGCCTGGATATAGTTCAGAATTGCACTATACCGATGCTCGAATTTAAATTTCTCCCTCTCAAGTTTCTGGGATACCTTATCAAATATGTGCACCTGAGCATATCTCGGTCTTGTGCCTGCCTGTGGCTCAAGCGGTGCCAATGTCTGATAGCAAAATCCATGAACTTTCATGCTCGGTTTCACTTCACCGATAGGGAGTTCAGTACAGTGCATATGACTGAAGGCAAATCCGGCATTCAGGACCCTTGCGAATTTAGCAAACATTTTTGCATATTCATCATTGCCCTCATACAAACTTTGTATTTCATCTCCTGGCCGTTCGAATTCAGGTATCTTAACCTTGCCATTCATGCAACACAATCCGGGTGGCTCTAAAGGCAATTTGTATGCCCCGCAGTGCTTACATGGATCGTCCTTATATTTGAGGTGGATTATCTCGGAGTCATAGTCCACTTCATCTAAGGGCTTGAAGGCAATTCTAAAGTATTTTGGGTCTAATTTAAAAGTCCTATTGTAGTAGGTCTCAGAGTGACCAACCCTATCCTGGTTCAATCTGAACTCCCTTTCCTTAGGAGTCTCCGATTCACGTGTTGCTTCTTTAAGCTCCCTATTCTTTTTCAAGCGAAGATTCCTCTCTTCTAGAGTCTCCGATTCGCATGTTGTTTCTTTATGTTCCCTATTCTTTTTCAAACGAAGATTCCTCTCTTCTAGAATCTCCGATTTGCGTGTTGCTTCTTTAAGCTCCCTATTCTTTTTCAAGCGAAGATTCCTCTCTTCTAGAATCTCCGATTTGCGTGTTGCTTCTTTAAGCTCCCTATTCTTTTTCAAGCGAAGATTTGTTTCCTCAAGGATCTCAGATTGGCGTGTCGCATCTTTATGCTTACGGTCTTTTTGCAGTCTTTTACATGTTTGCTCCCCTGACTCAGACCGCCTAGATAGCTCTTTTTGCATTCTTTGTTTCTCTAATCGCTTTTGCTTCTGAAATGCACTTTCATTGCATTTTTGTGCATGCCTTCGCAAACCTTTTTTGGCAGAAGCTTCAGTGCATTTATGATGAGCCATATATTCTGCTACTAAAACTGGGTCTAAGAAGTAATTTGGTTTGCCTTTAGAATCTTTTGCGGATTTAAGAGGCGGCAGCAAAGTTTCTACCTGATGCGAAACTACTGCAGCTGGCAAAACTTCCAAAGAATTTGCAAGCAATTTGTGATTTGTTTTAGGTATTTTAGGGCTTTTAGTGTCGTCCTCACTAATAATGGGGTCATAAACAGTTTGCACTGTAATTTTTTCTGCCTTTTTAGAATGACAGGTTCCTGTTTGGACATAATTGTAATTTTTTAAATTAATAATCATTGATTGATGTTCAGCTAGCCCAGTTTTATTTAGTGTAGAAATAGTTTTTCTAACAGGGTTGTAAACAAAAATCTCATCAAAAAGAATCGGATTTGAATTATCATTATATATGAGAAAGTCAGGCTCAAAAATGTCATTACAATTATAGCACGCTCTAAGATATTCCCGTAGAACAGTAGCCCCACTGGAAACATGAGTTGAAACGCGAAATTTGGTTGGGTCTGAATTTAAGGCAAATATCAAAGCATTTAAAATTGAATGCAACCCACAATCATTACTGTTAGGCTGCTGCTGCACATTTAGTACCCTACATCTAAAAATAAAATTGCTTTTATCGGAAAATGTTTTAAATGCATTTAAGATTCCGAATGTGTGCTCATTGTCCCTTAAAGCATCATTTAGATAAAAGACAATTTTATCAAAAAAGTTCACATTTGTAGTAAGTAATGAATCTGCAAGCTCAATCACAGGCAATGATTCCAAATAAGAAAATCTGAAAGTAACAAAATGATCGCCAGTGCATAATGATGCGACAGATGCACATTCATTAGGACCAATGGAATTTTCCATAAGAACTGAAGGGGTGAAGGCCATGAAAATTTTATTTGGAAGTTCCAATTGTGTCTCTATTTTTTTAAAGAAATGGCTCACTAATATGGTATTGTACCATTCGGTATTCGATTGGACAATATCGGCATCTTGGCGATCCACAGGGAAAACAAATTCACATGAATTATGTTTAAGAGATGAAAAAGTTCTAAGGAATTTTATGATGGGGTCCATTCTTATTGAAAAATTATTAATTTTAAAAAAAATTTAATTCTGCTTTTAATCTTATTTACACCCAAGAAAAATAAATACACAGGTCAAACTATAATACCCAGGGTCTTGGGTCAGCGATATTGCTTGTCCAAGACAATATTTCACCTGGGTACAGAATAAACAACTGTGGTTGTTGCACTACGGCTTCTGAAGGCAATTAGCTGTTTCAGAGGTTGACTGCAGCTGTAGCACCACTATTTCTGAGGGAAACTGACTCTGAGGGCGACTCTGCACGTGGCACTAAACTTTTAAAGCTAAGATAATTATTGAAAATATTTATTTGACTTCAAAAATAGGGTTTCTTCAGAAGCATTTAAACCTATTTATTTAATTATTTTATAGTTATTTTGTCAACAATGCTGATCAATGATACTACACATATTCCGTAGGTGGCAAGAGTGGCAGGCAGCAAAGGAGGCACAGGCGGCAAAGGTGGTGAACCTTGTTTGTCTAAAAGAAAAAACAAGAGTCAAATTCTACTTATGGATTTTACTATTAAATATAGTAATAATTTTGTACTACATTAAGTTCAAATCTGCTTGATTGGACAGAGATGTTCGTAAGGGAGATCAACAAATTTTGACGAAACTGGCCTGGAAAATTTGTTCTAGATATTTTTTATTTATATTATGATGGATTAATTAAAAAATTACTGAAATTTTCGCTAAATTGTCAAATATATCATAAATTGGCAAAAGCTTTTATGAGATTTATGTATAATTAAGTGAATCTGAACTTAATGTAGGTGAAGTCGAAGCAAATCAGATGATTCACGTATCAAATTATGTGGAAAAATCATAAGATTTAATTTTTGTTACATTTGGCAGTTCTCAAAGATTGTGACAAAATGCACACAGTTTACACATTTTAGGTTCATGAACCATAAAAGTTTAGCAAAGAACAGGAACAAAGTTTTTATTTTTCGTTTAACTACACATATGAAAATATTTTTTCCACGGTTCTATTTAATTAAATTTTGCACGTTAAAATAATGAAAATAATTAGATGGACTTAAATAGTTTATAATGAGTCATGTATGAGTTTATAATGAGTCAGCATCTTTGAGTAACAATTTGAGCAGGAATGACGTTTAACCTAGTTTGAACTTTTTTATTTTAATGGCAGGATGTTTACAATAGAAATGAGGCATTTATCTGGTTTGTATATTATTGAATATTTTGTTCTCTTCTTTAATTGTTATCACCGTTATACACTTGTAAAGGTGTACGAACTGAGTTTTTTTTTTTGGGGGGGGGGGGCAGAAGCATGTTTGTACTTAATTTATGATATATAGTCATATGCAGTTGTACTGGCAGTAGTTTGATCATAATTGTCTCAAAAACAGATTCATGGGTCATGTATTTTGGATGCGCGGATGGAATATGGCTTATTACTTGGGTGAATTTTTTTTGCTTTCATATTCTTGATATATCCTTTAGTTGCGTAAATAACTTTTGGCTCATTTTTTTTTTCACGTAAATAACTTTTTGGCTCTTCCGACAGCAGAATACAATTCCTCACACCCGCTGCACAATTAGCCGGTAGCCTCAGTGTTTTAATTTTATATATCTATTTGGTTTGAAAATAGAGGAAAATATTTACAAATACTCTGACAACGGAGTCAGCTTCCAAGCAAATATTCAAAACTTCCAAATAAAGTGTATTCTATGTCCTCTTAAATTATTTGTTTGAAGCCAAGTTTCGATATCTTTAGGTTCAGTGATTACCCAGAAAATGCAACAAACATTTTTTGAGCTATGCGCGCGCAAAAAAAAACGACCTTATGACAAAATATAGCCACAATAAGTTAGATTTAGTAATATAATTTTATAATCCAGATTTCGTTTTGTGCTGAAAATTTGGTATTTTAATTATTTTTCTAATGAACAATGTAGATTCCACTTTATAGTGAAATTTTCTAAAATCTCTAATAACAATTGTAAACATGTCACTATACCTAAAATAACCTGGTGTGATTTTTTTATAATGTAAACAATTTTGCTTTATAATATAAATTTCAATGAAAAAAGAATTGATAAGTATATTATGTAATTTATGTATTTGTATTCTACGAAATATAAGTTATAAAAAAAATAAAAAAATTGTATCACTTTCAGGCATCCATACACGATTTTTTCACTGGAAGCCAGAAGTGCTCTCCAAAATTCCCTTCTGCCAAATTATCAATACCACAGAAAATAGTTTTATATACTTACACAGCAGATTTAAATAAGTATCCTCACCAGAAAGTAGGAAAACTGATCGATTAGAATTTTAATTAAAAATAAAAATAAGTTTTATCGTATTTTGGTGAATGCAATTGATTTATTACTTGTTAATATGACAGACTAAGTTATCCTCCCCTGAATTTCGTGTTTTTCGCTCGAATCAATGACCGAGCAGATTAAACGGTATAACGGATTGTTGCTAATTTTTAGTGTACAAACCTATTTTTGCTTGATACATAAGTATTTCAAAGAGTTTTCCGCTAAATTGAATTGGAACTGCGATTTTCAGCGTTTTTCATATGTACGCTTCTCTGTGCAAGCACCATAGTTTGTTTTTATTATTTTGCTACTTACAGTTTGGCTCAGAGGAAATTATGTATTTTGTGTAAGGGATTCATGACAACAGAATATTGAGTACACTACCCCCATAAAAAAGAGTGACGGTGGGGGAACAAACGTATATCATAATGCCCCCGCCACCAGAAAAGGGTGGTAATGCCAGGGAGGAAGTATCATGATGATCTACTACACAGAATTAAATAAGCATAAACGGTTTAATCTTATTTAGGTAGTGGAATCTTTTTTATAATTGGAATTTCTTATTATTGTGAAAAATATTTTGGTACTGTTCCAGATGAGGCGCCTAATTTCCGTGACTTCGCGTTGACAACAATTATGTCAATGTTTTTATAAGATAAAAAAAAGAAAAAATGATATTATTCCATCAGCGCTCGGGCGCCCACCGCGACATGCCCAATCGTTGTCGACGCGAAGTCACGGAAATTAGGCGCATCATGTGGAACAGTACACATTTTGAAATAGTTTAATTATTAACCAAATATACGTAATACGGTGCTTTTATCGATCCTGAACCAGCTGTCGTGACGTTTGACTCGGAAGCGTTTGGCTGTTCTACGTAAACGGCCGAGAGTTGCCGAGCTGAAGCAGCGAGCAGCCGACATTTTTGATACGGTGCTGCGTGCTATGATAATGGTTTGCTTGTTTTTTTTTAGGGTTAGGAATTTTTTAAAGAAATAAACAAACAAACTTAAACATATTTACATGAATTTAACAATAATAATAATAAATGCAAACTGATTTTTTAAATTATTTTTTTGGTGCTTATTTACAACAGGGTCCCTGGAAATAATTATTTTCATGTAAAATCAGTATTTTGTACTTACTCAGGCATAGTTTCTCACTCACGGTACGCAAAAGAATTTAAAAATATCACGTAGAACTTTAATTAGAACGATTTTTCCATAAGGGCGATGTACAACGTCTATTCGCCGACATTTTGGGTGTGAGCGATCGATGGAATAGCCAAGGGCAATAAGCACCTACATTTTATTAATCTATAAAATTATATCGTGGAAAGTACCCCGGTGAAGAAATAAAAAATAATTATTTAATTTTCATTTTTTTTATTTAATAAATATATATTTTATTATTATTGCATATGTGTTTCTTTCTTTTTTAAATTCTAACAATAAATGGCTATTCCATCGATCGCTCACACCCAAAATGTCGGCGAATAGACGTTGTACATCGCCCTTATGGAAATGGAAAAATCGTTCTAATTAAAGTTCTACTTGATATTTTAAAATTCTTTTGCGTACCGTGAGTGAGAAACTATGCCTGAGTAAGTACAAAATACTGATTTTACATGAAAATAATTTTTTCCAGGGACCCTGTTGTAAATAAGCACCATTTTTTTTCTTAAAATTGTTTAAATATGTTACACATTCACATTGTTCATAGTAATAACGTATCCTGTACAGAATAATGCCGAACAAATTCTCGAAGTAGCCACAAATCTGGTGCTTCTACAGAATTTGAACCGAACTCAAATGACTTTTGCTGAAATAAACCTAAAACCGTGGTTATTTTTAGATTTAGTGTTTTAAAAAAAGTTTGGTTCAAATTATGTAGAAGCAACAAAAATATATTGACTTTTTCTTATAAACATAGATGAAAGATTCTGATTTGTTGGAGACGGAACGTTAAATTTACTTTTTACGTTATTGTTTGATCTATAAATTATTATCATAACCAGATTAAAAAGTTTGATATCACATAAACGAATTGGTACTGTCCTAAAAAGTTACAATGGCCTGGAAGTGGTTGGTTTGCGAACTGTCCCTTTGTACTTGTTTAGAGTGGATTTGAATTTTATTTCGGTGGGTAAAATACAATTTAAGACTAAATAAATAAATTTAATACAAACCGAGTGTGAAAATCAAACGAAATAAGCAATTAAATGTAAACAACAATGAAAATACTTACAGTTCAGTGAAATTCAAACACTTTTTTAGATTTGGAAATTCTTATTAAAATATTGAAATAAAGTTTTTTCTTTATGTTTAGTTCAAATCCCCCGTCTTAGAAGACAAAATCTCATTGAAAAATCTTTAACCTTGAAATTGTATTCAAGTAAAGAAAAGTCACTTGTTGATCGTTGAAGAATCAATATTTAATGAAAAGTCGTCATCGCATATATCTGTACATGTTCATTGTCACGTGACACAAATTACGCGCGTATTAATGAATATTTGAAGAAATTAATTTTTTTAATTTTTTAATTTTTCACGTTATAGCATTCAACGTTAGAAAGTGATTCTGAAACTTTTTAAATAAGGATTGGTAATTTGGATTATTCAGACTACTACTCTCATCTTGGTTTTTGTATTCCCAACGTTTCGACCGATGTAAAATTTGACCGGGTTCAGGTTAATTTTTATGTTTTTAAATTATTCGGACTACTATTCTCATCTTGTTATATTATAAGATGTATACGAAGATGTTTACATTCGTAGGCGAGTATAAATAAAAATGTGAACCCTTTAAAAAATTAATTCTTAAAATTTTTAATTTTCACTAAGCACTTTAATATGACAATGTTAAAAATATATTTGATAAATATCTGCAATGAAAGAGGGTGTCGAAACTGTCTACGTTATAGCATTCAACGTTAGAAAGTGATTCTGAAAATTTTTAGATGAGGATTGAAAATTTGGAGTATTCGAACTACTATTCTCATCTTGGTTGTTGTATTCACAACGTTTCGGCCGAGGTAAAATCCGACCGGCTTCTATAGGTTAAAAGGCGATAACTTACGAAATTAAGTATAGAGTTCTAAAAAGCTAATGAAACAATTTTTTCAATTATCAATCGTCATGAGTGATATATATATATAAAAAGTAAGGTTGTATTTTAAATAAAAAAAAGGGGAAAAAATCAAATATATTTCGTCAAATTGAATGATAGGAATTTCTATTTTTTTAACGAATAAATCAATGAAATGTTTTTGTTTTATTTACCTTACAAACTTGTTTTGAACTATTTGTAGCTGCGCAAAAAAAAATTGGATGAATCACTTTAATTCCTATGTTAGTCACGTAAATTATTTAGAGTGCAATGCTTTTTGTAATTAATACAATCATAAAGTAATAAACAATATAACAGATAATAAATGCAAACTGATTTTTAAAATTATTTTTTTCTTAAAATTGTTTAAATATGTTACACATTCACATTGTTCATAGTAATAACGTATCCTGTACAGAATGTGCCTCAAATCTGGTGCTTCTACAGAATTTGAACCGAACTCCAATGACTTTTGCTGAAATAAACCTAAAACCGTGGTTATTTTTAGATTTAGTGTTTTAAAAAAAGTTTGGTTCAAATTATGTAGAAGCAACAAAAATATATTGACTTTTTCTTATAAACATAGATGAAAGATTCTGATTTGTTGGAGACGGAACGTTAAATTTACTTTTTACGTTATTGTTTGATCTATAAATTATTATCATAACCAGATTAAAAAGTTTGATATCACATAAACGAATTGGTACTGTCCTAAAAAGTTACAATGGCCTGGAAGTGGTTGGTTTGCGAACTGTCCCTTTTTACTTGTTTAGAGTGGATTTGAATTTTATTTCGGTGGGTAAAATACAATTTAAGACTAAATAAATAAATTTAATACAAACCGAGTGTGAAAATCAAACGAAATAAGCAATTAAATGTAAACAACAATGAAAATACTTACAGTTCAGTGAAATTCAAACACTTTTTTAGATTTGGAAATTCTTATTAAAATATTGAAATAAAGTTTTTTCTTTTTGTTTAGTTCAAATCCCCCGTCTTAGAAGACAAAATCTCATTGAAAAATCTTTAACCTTGAAATTGTATTCAAGTAAAGAAAAATCACTTGTTGATCGTTGAAGAATCAATATTTAATGAAAAGTCGTCATCGCATATATCTGTACATGTTCATTGTCACGTGACACAAATTACGCGCGTATTAATGAATATTTGAAGAAATTAATTTTTTTAATTTTTTAATTTTTTAATTTTTCACGTTATAGCATTCAACGTTAGAAAGTGATTCTGAAACTTTTTAAATAAGGATTGGTAATTTGGATTATTCAGACTACTACTCTCATCTTGGTTTTTGTATTCCCAACGTTTCGACCGATGTAAAATTTAACCGGTTCAGGTTAATTTTTATGTTTTTAAATTATTCGGACTACTATTCTCATCTTGTTATATTATAAGATGTATACGAAGATGTTTACATTCGTAGGCGCGTATAAATAAAAATGTGAACCCTTTAAAAAATTAATTCTTAAAATTTTTAATTTTCACTAAGCACTTTAATATGACAATGTTAAAAATATATTTGATAAATATCTGCAATGAAAGAGAGTGTCGAAAGTGTCTACGTTATAGCATTCAACGTTAGAAAGTGATTCTGAAACTTTTTAGATGAGGATTGAAAATTTGGATTATTCGAACTACTATTCTCATCTTGGTTCAAAACAGAAAAAATTTTTTTACCAACCCCCCCAAAGTTTTTTCTACCCTTCCCCATGAATAGTAATATTTTCAGTTAGAAAAAAAATAAAATTCCCCCCCCAAAAAAATTTATTTTACCCTTCCCCCATGAATAGTAATATTTTCAGTTGGAAAAAGGAAAAAAAATAAATTTTTTAACCCCACCCACACTAAAAAAAAAATTTTTTACCCCCCCCACCCCCAAAATTTTTTTTGTTTGTTACCCTTCCCCATGAGTAGTAATATTTTCAGTAAGAATAAGAAAAAAAAAAAAATTTTTTACCCCCCCCCTCACACCGAAAAAAAAAATTTTGTTACCCTTCCCCATGAATTGGGATGTTTTCAGTTCAAAAAAAAAAAAAAAAAATTTTACCCCCCCCCCCCCAAATTTTTTTGTTACCCTTCCCCATGAATAGTAATATTTTCAGTTAGAAAAAGAAAAAAAAAAAAAAAAATTTTACCCCCCCCCACCCCAAAAAAAAAATTTTTTTGTTACCCTTCCCCATGAGTAGTAATATTTTCAGTAAGAAAAAGAAAAAAAAAAAAAAAATTTTCCTCCCCTACCCAAAAAAAAAATTTTTTTGTTACCCTTCCCCATGAGTAGTAATATTTTCAGTTAGAAAAAGAAAAAAAAAAAAAAAATTTACCCCCCCCCCACCCGAAAAAAAAAAAAATTTTTGTTACCCTTCCCCATGAATTGGAATGTTTTCAGTTGAAAAAAAAAAAAAAAAAATTTTAAACCCCCCCCCCAGAAAAAAATTTTTTTTGTGTTAACCTTCCCCATGAATAGTAATATTGTAAGTGAGAAAAAGAAAAAGAAAAAAAACATCAAAGAACTAATGTTTAAATATGCTATTGAAGGCGCCTACGTCATATCAAAGAACCAGTTTTGTTATTTTTCCAAAACGGTTACCCATTTAGTAATGGCCGAGATATTTGTTGCTTAACTTCCTATTTACAATAAAACACCTTTGCTTATAAACGTAATGAATGTAAAGACTGATAATGTGAAAAGATCCTCTCAAAATGACGTCACTTCCTGTCTAACCGGAAAGATGAGTCAGCAATTTAGTTTTCCAAAATGGTCATCGATTTACTAATGGCTCGTATATGCCTTGTTTACTTGTAATTTATAGTAAAAAACATTCTCTTAACAACGTAATGTAAATAATGAATGAAAACTGTGAAAAAATCCTCTCACGATGACGTCACTTCCGGATTAACCAGAAGGATTCTCACAATGACGTCAGTAAGGGGAGGAGAAGCCTGGGAGGGTGGACCTCCTAGAAATGCAAAGGACAGACCCGTAGACCGGCGTAAATGAAGACCCGAAGGCCAAGACAATACCAGTCGAGACCCGAAGGCCAATACAATACCAGTCTATGTGGTTCAGTATTCATCGGAACAGATACTACACTTTGATCTTAGCCAAAAGGCCGAGAAAGACTTGAAATTTTAACAATAATCCCCATTGGAAGTATGGTTGAGAAAACACGCTGGTTGATGAAGAAAATGGGTTTAATTAATTGTATTAATAATTATTCTTAATATCACCTTATCGGAACGTCTTGTGAATACATATGGAAACTTGATAATAGCAGTTATATGTGTATATTTGTAAATCTGAATTTAATGGAAGGTTAAAAGGAATGTATTATGTAAATGAGGAAGCCCGTCTAATGTCTAAACGACGTTTATTAAGGGTATAAAAGGCTGTTGAAATCTATTAATTTTAGTAAGATTCTTGCCACGTTTTCACTTCTAATCGCCGCCTTGACTTGAAATTTCGTTCTACTCCAATCTAATAAGGTTATTTAAAGTTATCTAATGTAAATTTAATTAATTAATAATAGTTTGCTAATTCTACAGGTATAAAAATATTATGAACGCTGACTCGAAAAGCTTAATTAATTAAATCTTAATTACTCGAGACCCCCCCCTCTCTTCTGTTTACAAAAATTCTCGACGACGGACAGACAGACATCCTGACATCGTGACAGAGAAAGTGCTCGTTATATTATAAGTGGACTAGCCAAAATAGCCTCCCTACGGTCGTCTATTTTTGCTAGGCTGCCGCGTCGGAAATGAACGCTCACCAGTAAACCGATGGAGACTCAGTCATATTTCGTGGGTGGGTAGACATCGATTTTCTATGTTTCTAACCAAGAATATTTTTAGTTTAAAAACAAATAAAACATGTTTAAAACATTTTTTTACCCACTCTCTCCAAAAGTTTTTTTCACCCTCCCCCAAGAATACTAATATTTTCAGTTTAAAAATAAGGTCGCCCCCACCCAATTTATTTTGTGCCCTTATCCGTAATAGTAATATTTTCATTTAGAAAAAGAGAAAAAAAAAGAAATAATATCTACCCCCCCCCCTAAATTTCTTTTAGTACTCTTCCTCATGAATAGTTATATTTTCAGTTAGAAACAGAAAAAAAAGAAAAAAATTTTTACCCCCCCCACCCCAAAAAAAAGAAAAGATATTTGTCACCCTT
This sequence comes from Sepiola atlantica, assembly GCA_963556195.1. NCBI lineage: Eukaryota > Metazoa > Mollusca > Cephalopoda > Sepiida > Sepiolidae > Sepiola > Sepiola atlantica. The sequence goes on from OY744549.1 coordinate 47,693,745, forward strand.
CCCCATGAATAGTAATATTTTCAGTTAGAAAAAGGAAAAAAACATTTCCCCCCTCCCCAAAAATTTTTTTTTGTTACCCTTCCCCATGAGTAGTAATATTTTCAGTAAGAAAAAGAAAAAAAAAAAAAAAAATTTCCCCCCCCCCACCCCAAAAAAAAATTTTTTTTTGTTACCCTTCCCCATGAGTAGTAATATTTTCAGTAAGAAAAAGAAAAAAAAAAAAAAATTTCCCCCCCCCCACCCAAAAAAAAAATTTTTTTTGTTACCCTTCCCCATGAGTAGTAATATTTTCAGTTAGAAAAAGAAAAAAAAAAAAATTTTTTTTACCCCCCCCACCCGAAAAAAAAAAAAATTTTGTTACCCTTCCCCATGAGTAGTAATATTTTCAGTTAGAAAAACAAAAAAAAAAAAAAAATTTTTACCCCCCCCCACCCGAAAAAAAAAAAAAATTTTGTTACCCTTCCCCATGAATTGGAATGTTTTCAGTTAAAAAAAAAAAAAAAAAATTTTACCCCCCCCCCCAAAATTTTTTTTTTGTTACCCTTCCCCATGAATAGTAATAGTGTAAGTGAGAAAAAGAAAAAGAAAAAAACATTTTTTTACCCCATGCATAGTTAAAATAATGTAACCAAATTAGTAGGCGCCTCGGTCATATCAAAGAACTAATGTTTAAATATGCTATTGAAGGCGCCTACGTCATATCAAAGAACCAGTTTTGTTATTTTTCCAAAACGGTTACCCATTTAGTAATGGCCAAGATATTTGTTGCTTAACTTCCTATTTACAATAAAACCCCTTTGCTTATAAACGTAATGAATGTAAAGAATGATAATGTGAAAAGATCCTCTCAAAATGACGTCACTTCCGGTCCAACCGGAAAGATGATTCAGCAATTTAGGTTTCCTAAATGGTCACCGATTTATGAATGGCTCGTATATGCCTTGTTTACTTTTAACTTATAGTAAAAAACATTCTCGGTACAACGTAATGTAAATAATGAATGAAAACTGTGAACAAATCCTCTCACGATGACGTCACTACCGGATAAACCGGAAGTATGAGTCAGCAATTTAGTTTTCCTGAATGGTCACCGATTTACTAATAGCTCGGATATGCCTTGTTTACTTTTAACATTTAGTAGAAAACATTCTCTTAACAAAGTAATGTAAATAATGAATGAAAACTGTGAAAAAAATCCTCTCACAATGACGTCACTAAAGAGGGGAGGAGAAGCCTGGGAGGTGGACCTCCTAGAAATGCAAAGGACAGACCCGTAGACCGGCGTAAATGAAGACCCGAAGGCCAAGACAATACCAGTCGAGACCCGAAGGCCAATACAATACCAGTCTATGTGGTTCAGTATTCATCGGAACAGATACTACACTTTGATCTTAGCCAAAAGGCCGAGAAAGACTTGAAATTTTAACAATAATCGCCATTGGAAGTATGGTTGAGAAAACACGCTGGTTGATGAAGAAAATGGGTTTAATTAATTGTATTAATAATTTTTATTAATATCACCTTATCGGAACGTATTGTGAATACATATGGAAACTTGATAATAGCAGTTATAAGTGTATATTTGTAAATCTGAATTTAATGGAAGGTTAAAAAGAATGTATTATGTAAATGAGGAAGCCCGTCTAATGTCTAAACGACGTTTATTAAGGGTATAAAAGGCTGTTGAAATCTATTAATTTTAATGTGATTCTTGCCACGTTTTCACTTCTAATCGCCGCCCTGACTTGAAATTTCGTTCTACTCCAATCTAATAAGGTTATTTAAAGTTATCTAATGTAAATTTAATTAATTAATAATAGTTTCCTAATTCTACATGTATACAAATATTATGAACGCTGACTCGAAAAGCTTAATTAATTAAATGTTAATTACTCGAGCCCCCCCTCTCTTCTGTTTACAAAAATTCTCGACGACGGACAGACAGACATCCTGACATCGTGACAGAGAAAGTGCTCGTTATATTATAAGTGGACTAGCCAAAATAGCCTCCCTACGGTCGTCTATTTTTGCTAGGCTGCCGCGTCGGAAATGAACGCTCACCAGTAAACCGATGGAGACTCAGTCATATTTCGTGGGTGGGTAGACATCGATTTTCTATGTTTCTAACCAAGAATATTTTTAGTTTAAAAACAAATAAAACATGTTTAAAACATTTTTTTACCCACTCTCTCTAAAAGTTTTTTTCACCCTCCCCCAAGAATACTAATATTTTCAGTTTAAAAAAAAGGTCGCCCCCCCCCCCAATTTATTTTTTGCCCTTATCCGTAATAGTAATATTTTCAGTTAAAAAAAGAGAAAAAAAAAAGAAATAATATCTACCCTTCCCCTATGAATAGGAATTGTATTTAAGTTAAAAAAAAAAATAAATAAAGAAATTTTTTGCCCCACCCCAAAAAAAATTTTGTTAGTTACCTTCCCCATGAATAGTAATATTTTCAGTTAGAAAAAGGAAAAAAACATTCCCCCCCCCCAAAAAAAATGTTTTTTGTTACCCTTCCCCATGAATAGTAATATTTTCAGTTACAAAAAGAGAAAAAAAATAAAACATTTTTACCCCCCCCCACCCCAAAAATTTTTTTGTTACCCTTCCCCATGAGAAGAAATATTTTCAGTAAGAAAAAGAAAAAAAAAAAAAAAAATTTACCCCCCCCCCTCACCCCCCTCCAAAAATTTTTTTGTTACCCTTCCCCATGGATTGGGATGTTTTCAGTTAAAAAAAAAAAAAAAAAAATTCCCCCCCCCCCCACTAAAAAAAAATTTTTTTTTGTTACCCTTCCCCATGAATAGTAAAATTTTCAGTTAGAAAAAGAAAAAAAAAAAAAAAATTTTTACCCCCCCCCACCCCCCCCAAAAATTTTTTTTATTACCCTTCCCCATGAGTAGTAATATTTTCAGTAAGAAAAAAGAAAAAAAAAAAAAAATTTTACCCCCCCCCCCCCACCCGGAAAAAAAAAAATTTTGTTACCCTTCCCCATGAGTAGTAATATTTTCAGTTAGAAAAAAAAAAAAAAAAAAATTTTACGCACCCCCCCACCCGAAAAAAAAAAAGTTTTTGTTACCCTTCCCCATGAATTGAAATGTTTTCAGTTGAAAAAAAAAAAAAAAAAATTTTAGCCCCCCCCCCAAAATTTTTTTTTTTGTTACCCTTCCCCATGAATAGTAATAATGTAACCAAATTAGTAGGCGCCTCGGTCATATCAAAGAACTAATGTTTAAATATGCTATTGAAGGCGCCTACGTCATATCAAAGAACCAGTTTTGTTATTTTTCCTAAACGGTTACCCATTTAGTAATGGCCGAGATATTTGTTGCTTAACTTCCTATTTACAATAAAACACCTTTGCTTATAAACGTAATGAATGTAAAGACTGATAATGTGAAAAGATCCTCTCAAAATGACGTCACTTCCGGTCCAACCGGAAAGATGATGGAGCAATTTAGTTTTCCTAAATGGTCACCGATTTATGAATGGCTCGTATATGCCTTGTTTACTTTTAACTTATAGTAAAAAACATTCTCTTAACAACGTAATGTAAATAATGAATGAAAACTGTGAAAAAATCCTCTCACGATGACGTCACTACCGGATAAACCGGAAGTATGAGTCAGCAATTTAGTTTTCCTGAATGGTCACCGATTTACTAATGGCTCGGATATGCCTTGTTTACTTTTAACATTTAGTAGAAAACATTCTCTTAACAATGTAATGTAAATAATGAATGAAAACTGAAAAAAATCCTCTCACAATGACGTCACTAAAGAGGGGAGGAGAAGGCTGGGAGGGTGGACCTCCTAGAAATGCAAAGGACAGACTCGTAGACCGGCGTAAATGAAGACCCGAAGGCCAAGACAATACCAGTCGAGACCCGAAAGCCAAGACAATACCAGTCTATGTGGTTCAGTATCCATCGGAACAGATACTACACTTTGATCTTAGCCAAAAGGCCGAGAAAGACTTGAAATTTTAACAATAATCGCCATTGGACGTATGGTTGAGAAAACACGCTGGCTGATGAAGAAAATGGCTTTAATTAATTGTATTAATAATTTTTATTAATATCACCTTATCGGAACGTATTGTGAATACATATGGAAACTTGATAATAGCAGTTATAAGTGTATGTTTGTAAATCTGAATTTAATTGAAGGTTAAAAGGAATGTATTATGTAAATGAGGAAGCCCGTCTAATGTCTAAACGACGTTTATTAAGGGTATAAAAGGCCGTTGAAATCTATTAATTTTAGTAAGATTCTTGCCACGTTTTCACTTCTAATAGCCGCCTTGACTTGAAATTTCGTTCTACTCCAATCTAATAAGGTTATTTAATGTTATCTAATGTAAATTTAATTAATTAATAATAGTTTCCTAATTCTACAGGTATAAAAATATTATGAACGCTGGCTCGAAAAGCTTAATTAATTAAATGTTAATTACTCGAGACCCCCCTCTCTATTCTGTTTACAAAAATTCCCCAGGACGGACAGACAGACATCCTGACATCGTGACAGAGAAAGTGCTCGTTATATTATAAGTGGACTAGCCAAAATAGCCTCCCTACGGTCGTCTATTTTTGCTAGGCTGCCGCGTCGGAAATGAACGCTCACCAGTAAACCGATGGAGACTCAGTCATATTTCGTGGGTTGGTAGACATCGATTTTCTATGTTTCTAACCAAGAATATTTTTAGTTTAAAAACAAATAAAACATGTTTAAAACATTTGTTTACCCACTCCATCTAAAAGTTATTTTCACCCTCCCCCAAGAATACTAATATTTTCAGTTTAAAAAGAAGTTCGCCCCCCCAAATTTATTTTTTGCCCTTATCCGTAATAGTAATATTTTCAGTTAGAAAAAGAGAAAGAAAAAGAAATAATATCTACCCCCCCTAAATTTCTTTTTGTACTCTTCCCCATGAATAGTTATATTTTCAGTTAGAAACAGAAAAAAATAAAAATTTTTTAACCCTCCCACCCAAAAAAAAGAAAAGATATTTGTCACCCTTCCCCATGAATAGTAATATTTTCAGTTAGAAAAAGAAATAAAAGAAAAGTTTTTACCCCCCGCACACCAAATTTTTTTATTTTACCCTTCCCCATGAATAGGAATTGTATTTAAGTTAAAAAAAAAAATAAATAAATAAATTTTTACCCCCCCCCCCTAAAAATTTTTTTTTAGTTACCTTTCCCCATGAATAGTAATATTTTCAGTTAGAAAAAGGAAAAAAACATTTCCCCCCCTCCCCCCCCCAAATTTTTTTTTGTTACCCTTTCCCATGAATAGTAATATTTTCAGTTAGAAAAAGAGAAAAAAAAAAATTTTTGTACCCCCCCCCAAAAAAAATGTTTTTTTGTTACCCTTCCCCATGAGTAGTCATATTTTCAGTAAGAAAAAAAAAAAAAAAAAAAAAAAATTTACCCCCCCTCACCCCCCCCCAAAAAATTTTTTTGTTACCCTTCCCCATGAATTGGGATGTTTTCAGTTCAAAAAAAAAAAAAAAATTTTACCCCCCCCCCTAAAAAAAATTTTTTATTGTTACCCTTCCCCATGAATAGTAACATTTTCAGTTAGGAAAAGAAAAAAAAAAAGAAAATTTTTACCCCCCCCACCCAAAAAAAAAATTTTTTTTGTTACCCTTCCCCATGAGTAGTAATGTTTTCAGTAAGAAATAGAAAAAAAAAAAAAAAATTTCCCCCCCACCTACAAAAAAAAAATTTTGTTACCCTTCCCCATGAGTAATAATATTTTCAGTTAGAAAAAGAAAAAAAAAAAAATTTTTACCCCCCCCCCCCACCCGAAAAAAAAAAAATTTTTATTACCCTTCCCCATGAGTAGTAATATTTTCAGTTAGAAAAAGAAAAAAAAAAAAAAAAATTTACCCCCCCCCCCCCCACCCGGAAAAAAAATAAATTTTGTTACCCTTCCCCATGAGTAATAATATTTTCAGTTAGAAAAAGAAAAAAAAAAAAAATTTTTACCCACCCCCCCCACCCGGAAAAAAAAAAAATTTTTGTTAGCCTTCCCCATGAATTGGAATGTTTTCAGTTGAAAAAAAAAAAAAAAAATTTTACCCCCCCCCCCCCCCCCAATTTTTTTTTTTGTTACCCTTCCCCATGAATAGTAATAATGTAACCAAATTAGTAGGCGCCTCGGTCATATCAAAGAACTAATGTTTAAATATGCTATTGAAGGCGCCTACGTCATATCAAAGAACCAGTTTTGTTATTTTTCCAAAACGGTTACCCATTTAGTAATGGCCGAGATATTTGTTGCTTAACTTCCTATTTACAATAAAACCCCTTTGCTTATAAACGTAATGAATGTAAAGACTGATAATGTGAAAAGATCCTCTCAAAATGACGTCACTTCCTGTCTAACCGGAAAGATGAGTCAGCAATTTAGTTTTCCAAAATGGTCATCGATTTACTAATGGCTCGTATATGCCTTGTTTACTTGTAATTTATAGTAAAAAACATTCTCTTAACAACGTAATGTAAATAATGAATGAAAACTGTGAAAAAATCCTCTCACGATGACGTCAGTACCGGATGAACCGGAAGTATGAGTCAGCAATTTAGTTTTCCTGAATGGTCACCGATTTACTAATAGCTCGGATATGCCTTGTTTACTTTTAACATTTAGTAGAAAACATTCGCTTAACAATGTAATGTAAATAATGAATGAAAACTGTGAAAAAAATCCTCTCACAATGACGTCACTAAAGAGGGGAGGAGAAGCCTGGGAGGGTGGACCTCCTAGAAATGCAAAGGACAGACCCGGATATGCCTTGTTTACTTGTAATTTATAGTAAAAAACATTCTCTTAACAACGTAATGTAAATAATGAATGAAAACTGTGAAAAAATCCTCTCACGATGACGTCACTTCCGGATTAACCAGAAGGATTCTCACAATGACGTCACTAAGGGGAGGAGAAGCCTGGGAGGGTGGACCTCCTAGAACTGCAAAGGACAGACCCGTAGACCGGCGTAAATGAAGACCTGAAGGCCAAGACAATAGCAGTGAAGACCCGAAAGCCAAGACAATACCAGTCTATGTGGTTCAGTATTCATCGGAACAGATACTACACTTTGATCTTAGCCAAAAGGCCGAGAAAGACTTGAAATTTTAACAATAATCGCCATTGGAAGTATGGTTGAGAAAACACGCTGGTTGATGAAGAAAATGGGTTTAATTAATTGTATTAATCATTTTTATTAATATCACCTTATCGGAACGTATTGTGAATACATATGGAAACTTGATAATAGCAGTTATAAGTGTATATTTGTAAATCTGAATTTAATGGAAGGTTAAAAGGAATATATTATGTAAATGAGGAAGCCCGTCTAATGTCTAAACGACGTTTATAAAGGGTATATAAAGCCGTTGAAATCTATTAATTTAAGTAAGATTCTTGCCACGTTTACACTTCTAATTGCAGCCTCGTCTTGAAATTTCGTTCTTCTCTAATCTAATAAGGTTATTTAATGTTATCTAATGTAAATTTAATTAATTAATAATAATAGTTTCCTAATCCTACATGTATACAAATATTATGAACGCCTACTTGAAAAGCTTAATTAATTAAATCTTAATTACCCGAGACCCCCCCCTCTCTTCTGTTTACAAAAATTCCCCAGGACGGACAGACAGACAGACAGACAGACAGAGAAGTGCTCGTTATATTATAAGTGGACTAGCCAAAATAGCCTCCCTACGGTCGTCTATTTTTGCTAGGCTGCCGCGTCGGAAATGAACGCTCACCAGTAAACCGATGGAGACTCAGTCATATTTCTTGGGTGGGTAGACATCGATTTTCTTTGTTTTTAACCAAGAATTTTTTAGGTTAAAAACAAATAAAACATGTTTAAAACATTTTTTTACCCACTCTCTCCAAAAGTTTTTTTCACCCTCCCCCAAGAATACTAATATTTTCAGTTTAAAAAAAAGGTCGCCCCCCCGCCAAATTTATTTTTTGCCCTTATCCGTAATAGTAATATTTTCAGTTAGAAAAAGAGAAAAAAAAAGAAATAATATCTAACCCCCCCCCCTAAATTTCTTTTTGTACTCTTCACCATGAATAGTTATATTTTCAGTTAGAAACAGAAAAAAAAGAAAAAAAATTTTACCCCCCCACCCCAAAAAAAAGAAAAGATATTTGTCACCCTTCCCCATGAATAGTAATATTTTCAGTTAGAAAAAGGAAAAAAACATTCCCCCCCCCAAAATTTTTTTTTGTTACCCTTCCCCATGAATAGTAATATTTTCAGTTAGAAAAAGAGAAAAAAAAATTTTTTTTTTACCCCCCCCCCCCACCCCCCAAAACAAATTTTTTTGTTACCCTTCCCCATGAGTAGTAATATTTTCAGTAAGAAAGAGAAAAAAAAGAAAAAAAAGTTTTACCCCCCCCCCTCACCCCCCCCCCAAAAAAAATTTTTGTTACCCTTCCCCATGAATTGGGATGTTTTCAGTTCAAAAAAAAAAAAAAAAATTTTACCCCCCTCCCAAAAAAATTTTTTTTGTTACCCTTCCCCATGAATAGTAATATTTTCAGTTAGAAAAAGGAAAAAAAAAAAAAAATTTTTACCCCCCCACCCAAAAAAAATTTTTTTTTTGTTACCCTTCCCCATCAGTAGTAATATTTTCAGTAAGAAAAAGAAAAAAAAAAAAAAATTTTTTCCCCCCCTCACCCAAAAAAAAAAATTTTTTTGTTACCCTTCCCCATGAGTAGTAATATTTTCAGTTAGAAAAAGAAAAAAAAAAAAAAAAATTTTACCCCCCCACCCGAAAAAAAAAAAAAAATTTTGTTACCCTTCCCCATGAATAGTAATATTTTCAGTTAGAAAAAGAAAAAAAAAAAAAATTTTTACCCCCCCCCCCCACCCGAAAAAAAAAAAAATTTTGTTACCCTTCCCCATGAGTAGTAATATTTTCAGTTAGAAAAAGAAAAAAAAAAAAAAAAAATTTTCCCCCCCCCACCCGAAAAAAAAAAAAAATTTTGTTACCCTTCCCCATGAGTAGTAATATTTTCAGTTAGAAAAAGAAAAAAAAAATTTTTTTACCCCCCCCCCCAAAAAAAAAAATTTTTTTGTTACCCTTCCCCATGAATAGTAATATTGTAAGTGAGAAAAAGAAAAAGAAAAAAACATTTTTTTACCCCAATGCATAGTTAAAATAATGTAACCAAATTAGTAGGCGCCTCGGTCATATCAAAGAACTAATGTTTAAATATGCTATTGAAGGCGCCTACGTCATATCAAAGAACCAGTTTTGTTATTTTTCCAAAACGGTTACCCATTTAGTAATGGCCGAGATATTTGTTGCTTAACTTCCTATTTACCATAAAACACCTTTGCTTATAAACGTAATGAATGTAAAGACTGATAATGTGAAAAGATCCTCTCAAAATGACGTCACTTCCGGTCCAACCGAAAAGATGATTCAGCGATTTAGGTTTCCTAAATGGTCACCGATTTATGAATGGCTCGGATATGCCTTGTTTACTTTTAACTTATAGTAAAAAACATTCTCGGTACAACGTAATGTAAATAATGAATGAAAACTGTGAACAAATCCTCTCACGATGACGTCACTACCGGATAAACTGGAAGTATGAGTCAGCAATTTAGTTTTCCTGAATGGTCACCGATTTACTAATAGCTCGGATATGCCTTGTTTACTTTTAACATTTAGTAGAAAACATTCTCTTAACAACGTAATGTAAATAATGAATGAAAACTGTGAAAAAAATCCTCTCACAATGACGTCACTAAAGAGGGGAGGAGAAGCCTGGGAGGGTGGACCTCCTAGAAATGCAAAGGACAGACCCGTAGACCGGCGTAAATGAAGACCCGAAGGCCAAGACAATACCAGTCGAGACCCGAAGGCCAATACAATACCAGTCTATGTGGTTCAGTATTCATCGGAACAGATACTACACTTTGATCTTAGCCAAAAGGCCGAGAAAGACTTGAAATTTTAACAATAATCCCCATTGGAAGTATGGTTGAGAAAACACGCTGGTTGATGAAGAAAATGGGTTCAATTAATTGTATTAATAATTTTTCTTAATATCACCTTATCGGAACGTCTTGTGAATACATATGGAAACTTGATAATAGCAGTTATAAGTGTATATTTGTAAATCTGAATTTAATGGAAGGTTAAAAGGAATGTATTATGTAAATGAGGAAGCCCGTCTAATGGCTAAACGACGTTTATTAAGGGTATAAAAGGCTGTTGAAATCTATTAATTTTAGTTGTATTCTTGCCACGTTTTCACTTCTAATCGCAGCCTCGACTTGAAATTTCGTTCTTCTCCCTTCTAATAAGGTTATTTAATGTTATCTAATGTAAATTTAATTAATTAATAATAGTTTCCTAATTCTACAGGTATAAAAATATTATGAACGCTTACTTGAAAAGCTTAATTAATTAAATGTTAATTACTCGAGCACCCCCCCTCCCCTATCTCTTCTGTTTACAAAAATTCCCCAGGACGGACAGACAGACAGACAGACAGACAGACAGACATCCTGACAGAGAAGTGCTCGTTATATTATAAGTGGACTAGCGAAAATAGACTCCCTAACGGTCGTCTATTTTTGCTAGGCTGCCGCGTTCTTGGGTGGTTAGACAAAAGAAATGAAAAAAAATTGTCTCCGAATACTTTTTTTGTTTAAAAAGGAAAAAAAAAAATTTTTTTTTTTTTTCTTTATTAGGCGGAAGAATTTTTTTTTTTTTTTTTCGCGCCAAAATTTTTTTTTTTTTTCGCGCCAAAAAAAAAAAATGGAAAAAAAAAAATGGGGGGGGGGGTTAATTTACCCCCCCCCCGTGAAAAAATCGAGAGCGAACGCAGACCCAATCGTATTCGGGAAGAACAGATCGAGCGCGAACGCAGACCCAATCGTATTCTGGAAGAACCGATCGAGCGCGGACGCAGACCCCAAAGCATAAAAAGAACCAATTACTATACGATCATCTATTGCTAAATGAGAGATGTGAAAAAAAAGCGATTTGTTCAAGTATTAGGATTAAGAAACTTTTTCCAACTCTGTTCCTTTAGCTCAGGCGGTAGCGCGTTTGTCTGGTAGCGTCAAGGTTGCGAGTTCGAATCGCGACTTTGACGCCGAAAATTATTTATTGTTTATTTAGTCTTTAATATGTAGCCCAATGTGTTTGTTTATGTTTCCGACTTTGAAATTAATTAAATAGTAATTATTTCGGCCCCCCCCTCTGTTTACAAAAATTCCCCAGGACGGACAGACAGACAGACATCCTGACAGAGAAGTGTTCGTTATATTATAAGTGGACTAGCGAAAATAGACTCCCTAACGGTCGTCTATTTTTGCTAGGCTGCCGCGTTCTTGAGTGGTCAGACACAAGAATGACAAAAATTTGTCTCCGAATACTTTTTTTGTTTAAAAAGGAAAAAAAAAATTTTTTTTTTTTTTTTTTTATTAGGCGGAAAAAATTTTTTTTTTTTTGGCGGGAAAATTTTTTTTTTTTTTCGCGCCAAAATTTTTTTTTTTTTCGCGCCAAAAAAAAAAAATGAAAAAAAAAAATTCAGCCCCCCCCCGTGAAAAAATCGAGAGCGAACGCAGACCCAATCGTATTCTGGAAGAACAGATCGAGCGCGAACGCAGACCCAATCGTATTCTGGAAGAACAGATCGAGCGCGGACGCAGACCCCAAAGCATAAAAAGAACCATTTACTATACGATCATTTATTGCTAAATGAGAGAGATGAAAAAAAAGGCGATTTGTTCAAGTATTTGAATTAAGAAAGAATTTTCAACTGTGTTCCTTTAGCTCAGATGGTAGCGCGTTTGGCTGTTAGCGTCAAGGTTGCGAGTTCGAATCGCGACGTTGACGCCGAAAATTATTTATTGTTTATTTAGTCTTTAATATGTGGCCCAATGTATTTGTTTATGTTTCCGACTTTGAAATTAATTAAATAGTAATTATCTCCCCTTCTGTTTACAAAAATTCCCCAGGACGGACAGACAGACAGACAGACAGACAGACAGACTGACAGACAGACAGAGAAGTGCTCGTTATATTATAAGTGGACTAGGATTGAATTATTCACTTCTGTGACGTTTCATTTCATTTATTAATCCTTGATATTTCAGAAGGCTAAAGCTTCTACTACGATGTCAGACGATGCAAGTAAGTTTTCTTTTAATTTTGTTTAAGTTTAAACATTTATTTAATAACTTAATACCGTCGAAGAGAATATTTGTATTCAAATTGGTTATTTCCAACTTCCATTTTTGAAGAAAACAGGTTTGACAAAAAAATTTTGAATTATCTCACCCTTTCATGTCACTCTTTTAAATTAAAGACAGAAATATTTCATCTGTACACAATACTGCAGAAGCATTGGTGATTCCAGAAATGGGGCGGAAAGGAGGCACGTACCTAAATCATAAATATCGTACATTTTAGCTGATCCCTCTGGCAAAAGATTGTTACCTTAATATTTAGAGGTTCAGTCGGCATGCTGAGAATGCCAGACGCATGGATTTCAGAAAAAACTTACTTTATTTTGTATAGATTCCCGCTGAACCTCTCCTTCTTGGTGCAACGGATAATCGGATATCTCGTAGGGTCTACCACACCAATCTTTGACGATGATACTTTTCTGTTAAATTTTAATTTTTGCTCGATAACATCAGAAAGTTTCGTCGGATATCCTGCCGGCTTAGCAGATCGAAAGAAGGCTCAATGCGTTTCTTCGAATAATAGCGGTGAAGAGGTGTTTGCGGAGCCTAGTCAATTCAGGATTGTCTCTGGTGTGGCGTGTCATTAATAGACAAAGGCGGTTGAGGAAGTCCTGCGTGACATCCCCAAATTTCGTTACTGACAAGAGCTCAGAATCTTAGACCAGGAAGAGTTATCTTTTTTGGTTTTTAAATGTTTACTAGAGAAATGGGCGCGAGAAGGAGGTATGTACCCCTCCTCCCAAATTGTAAATGTCGTACATTTTAGCTGATTACCTTAATATTTAGGGGTTCAGTCTGCATGCTGAGAATGCCAGACGCATGGATTTCAGAAAAAAACTTATTCTTTTATTTTGTATATATTTTAAACAAAAGACAGAAATATACAATACTGCAGCCTTGTCCGGGAGAAAAGTGCTAAATGTCCTAGATAGAGCTACTGTAGTGTTTCTCTTCGGATTATTGTGCAGAAGAAAGGAGGGGGGATCGGTAAGAGTGATTTTAGTAGTGCTCTGGAGGCCGTCTTGATTTTCTAAATACTCGGCGTTGTCTGGGAGAAAAGTGCTCAATATCCTATTTTGCTTGCGGAGAGGAGGAGGGAGAGCCCCGGGCAACGCCGGGTACCCCTGCTAGTTTTATATAAACAGAATTGTCTCCCGAGGGGGGGGGGGGTTAAACAGAATTGTCTCCTATTTTATTCTTTTCCACTAAAGAGTCATCTGGTCTTTGAGATATTTTCAGAGTGCCAGTCGCAACATGGTGATTCTAAATTTACTAATATTTACCAAAAACAACAACAGGAAACAATACTTATCGCCTATACACATTTTTTTTGTATTGCACTATAATCACTAGAGAAACAAAATGGCGTCTTCAAACCATTACTTCTCTTATTATGAAGACGCGCTTTTTTTTGTTGTTTTTCTTGGTACTTCTGCTGTTTCACGACAACATTAAAATATTTAAAGAAATGTATAAGCTTTATGTACTTAATGACATTACTTTTTTTTTTATTATTTTTTTTTTTTTTTATTTTTTTTATTACTTTTTTTTTTATTATTTTTTTTTTTATTACTTTTTTTTTATTATTTTTTTTTTATTATTTTTTTTTTTATTATTTGTTTTTTTGTTATTTTTTTTTTTATTCTTTTCTTTATGTGACATTACTTTTTTTTTTATTCTTTTCTTTTTTATTATTTTTTTTTCTGTTACTTTTTTTTTTATTCTTTTCTTTTTAGATAATACATTTATGTAAGGTTTAATAATGTTAAGCAACAATTGTCTCTTTCTTCTCCCGTAAAAATATTGTCAGTTTAATGTTCGGTGCTTCTGCTGTTTAGGTTCGACATTGAAATATTTAAAGAAATGTATAAAAAAAATTGCTAAAGAAATGTATAAACTTTGTTATATACTTACGTGTTAGCTGAAAATAAGATTGCACAGAAAAAATTACGCAAATTCATTCAGTATTTATTAAATTATAAGAAAAAGAAAGAAAAACACAATTTTATGTTTCGTTAGACATATCCATTTATGAAATAGGCAAGGGAGATAACTCAGATTTTGTTTACGGGTTTAACAAAAATGGCTACCAACAGATAAAATTGTTTTAAAATTTAATTTAATAAATATTGGATGAATTTGCGTAATTTTCTGGTGCGCAGTCTTCTTTCAAGCTACCACGTAAATACATAACAAAGTTTATACATTTCTTTAACAATTTTTTTTGTTTTAAAGAGAGGCCTAGCATGTCAGGGTGAAACAGCAGAAGCACCTTCCTGTTAAATATTAGTAAATGAGGAACCATTTTGAGTTAAAATTTAATTAGTTTTACGCATGTAAGCTTAAGAAAAAACCCGCTTGAAATGTGTAAATAATTGCTAGAGAAACAAAATGGCGTCTTCAAACCATTACTTCTCTTATTATGAATTCGCTCTTTTTTTCTCTAGCGATTATTTACACATTTCAAACGGGTTCTTTCTTAAACTTACATGCGTAAAACTAATTAGATTTCAACTTTACTAATATTTAATAAAACCAACAGGAAAAAAATATTTAGCGCCGATACGCAATTTGTATCGCATTATGTTCCGGACTCTATACTACCATTGAACCCCAAACGTAGGTAGGTAATTGAATAAACCCTTTCGTCGTTGTTATAAAAAAGGTTTTGTTTTTCTTTTTGTGCGGCGGTTTTTGTTACTTACAAATAATATATAGAAGTTGGTCGTAACATCCGTTCGTTCGGCTTACGCTTTCCTCTTCTTTTCTTTTACTTCTTCTTCTGCCTGTGCTAAGTAGAAGAGGGATGTACTCAAATCAATGGCTTACTTAAACACCCCCGCAAAAACGGAGCCAGTGACGAAATAAAAAAAAACAAACATTCTTTTACATAAACAGAATTGTCTCCCCCTTTTTGGGGCGGCTTAACAGAATTGTCTCCCCTTTTATTCATCTGGTCTTTATTTTAATTGTTTTGTATATTTTCAGCGTTCCAGTCGCAACATGGTGACATGGTGTGTGGCCCCATGACTAAGACCGATGGGTTGAAACATTTCAAGAAAATGTTTCAAAAATTGAAAGACGAAGGAACAATATCAGATGCCGATAGTGAATGCGAATACACAATTTATCGGTGGAAATCAGGATTTGGAGCACACGAGTCCATTGTTGTGGGATTCGAACACAAATTCTTCACCATCGAGATACGTTTAAAAAAGAAACAATTGATTCTTCATACGGAAGCTGTTCCCATCAAGAAGGAGGAATGGGGAACGTGTGGAGTGAAACAAACGACTGTAAAAGAACTGTTTTTCGCAGCCGGCAAAGCACGCGATTATATGAAAGGCTACCATTTTGTCTGTAGCGACTGCCAAGATTTTGTGAACCTTTTCCTTGTGGCTATTGGTTTTGGTGACCAAGTCACTGAGACGGATAGGGAAAAAATAGCCGCAGCGGGTTCAGCAGTAGTGGGTGGAGTAGGAATTGGTGTTTTCCTGGGAATAGCTCTGGGAAAAATTCTAACCGAGGAAAAAACATAATTATATATATATATATATATATATATATATATATATATACACACACATACACTAGCTGAAGTATCTGTTTCTGCCGAGAACAAAAACAATTCTCCATCTTTATGAAGTTAGATTGGATCAAATAGACGTGAGGCACCCCCAGAATGAGAAACAACGAAAAGGGACACATTTTGCCTAAATCTCTCCAGCCCCACCCCCCCCAACTCGTTTTTCACTCTCCCACAACCCTGAGAAATATTTTAAGTTCAAAAAAAAATAAAAATTTGGCCCGACCCCTAAAATTTTACCCGACCCCCTAATCTCTCCAGCCCCCCCCCCCCCCAACAAAACAAATACGCATATTTATAATTAAAACGATGTTGTGTAGAGATGATGTCACCAAATTTGACGAAAAGGTATTTTCTCATGCTACAGGAAAAAGAAAGAAAAAAAAAGAAAGAAAAAAGAAAGAAAAAAAAAGAAAGAAAAACCGGGGAATGCCGACGGGGCTGGCCAGGCAATTTTTAAATAGCTAGAGTGCTCAAATTCTCGAGCGCTGGTTTTTTCCGACTTTCCCGACCTTGTGTCACATCTTACCTTGTGGGAGGAAGATGAATAACGGCAGTTGGTAGAGCATCAGACTTTTCTTTTTTTTTCTTTCTTTTTTTTTCTTTCTTTTTTTTTCTTTCTTTTTTTTTCTTTCTTTTTTTTTCTTTCTTTTTTTTTCTTTCTTTTTTTTTTTTTCTTTCTTTTTTTTTCTTTCTTTTTTTTTTCTTTCTTTTTTTTCTTTCTTTTTTTTTCTTTCTTTTTTTTTTCTTTCTTTTTTTTTTTCTTTTTTTTTTTTTCTTTCTTTTTTTTTCTTTCTTTTTTTTTCTTTCTTTTTTTTTCTTTCATTCTCCAACTGCATTAATTTGATAAACCGTTTATGGCGATTCCAATAGCTTTCAATTCTCTGAATATGGACATTGGTAATGTTCAAAAAATGACGCGAAAATGGTTGACAGTGTCGTGGAAAAATCCAGAATTTAAAACTTTTCGTAAATACCACCACCACCCCATTCTTAAAACAAAAATTTGCGAAGGCAAAGTTATAAATGTGTATATTGTTTTGTTTCTCATTCATCCTGAAGTAAAAGTCTAAAAAAAAAATAATGTTAGGGCAAAACGTGTCCTTTTGGTAGTTTCTCATTGTGGGGTGCCTCAAGTCTATTTAATCCGTTAGATTTCTTGATTGTTCGTCTTTAATTGTATTTTTTTTTAGTTTTGAATAAAATTGAAGTTACTTATCAAGAAAGACGTGTTTAAAACAAAAACCACGTTAAGTCATTGTTGTACCCGATATTAAAAAGTGTGAATAAAAAAAGCATGATTTTTTTTTGTAATCGCCTGTGTTAATTAATTGCAATGAACAACGACTGGATGCATTACAATCGTTTGTGTTAATTAATTGCAATTAACAACGATACTGAATGTATTATAATCATCTGTGTTAAATTAACAACTGGATGTATTATAATTGTGTGTGTTAATTAACAATGATAATTTACTAAAACATACATAGTTTTATTTACAAGCACCTTTTCTAAATAAACATTTTTTTTTTAATTATAAAAAAAAAACAGTTTTATTTAGAAAATATTTTGTTTTTAAAACTTCAAAGACTTCTAAAAAATATATATAGTTTTATTTACAAACTGTTATTAAACAAAATGTATTAAAAAAAACAAACAAATAAAAAAGCCACAGGAATTCCTTCAGATCGAATTCCAATGACATCTTCTCCAACTGAGCATTCATTTAATAATATCCCCCCCCCCCGATCTCTCCCTACCCAACCCCCAAAGAAAAAATACCGGAGACTCCTCGGTCATAACAAAGAACCAGTTTTGTATACTCATGTTAAAATATGCTATTGAAGGCGCCTACGTCATATCAAAGAACCAGTTTTGTTATTCTTCCAAAATGGTTACCCATTTAGTAATGGCCGTGATATGCCTTGCTTCACTTCAATTTACAACAAAACACCTTGTCTTAACAACGTAATGAAAATAAAGAATAATAATGTGAAAAACTCTTCTCACAATGACATCATTTTCTGGAAGGATGAGTTTGCGATTAATTCTTAAAAAAATGGTCACCCATTTAGTAATCACCGGGATATGTAGAGTTAGGGTTAGCACGCTGAGTACAGACATTTAGGGGTTATGGTTAGCCTGCTGAGTACAGACATGTACGGGTTGGCCTGCTGAGTAGAGACATGTAGGGGTTAGTCCGCTGAGTACAGACATGTAGCGGTCAGGGTCAGCCCGCTGACTATAGACATGTAGGGTTTAGTGTTGGCCCGCTGAGTACAGAAATGTAGTGGTTAGCCCGCTGCGTATAGACATGTAGGAGTTAGGGTTTACATGTAAAGTGAAGTATCCTCATATCAGGTAACCCTGACAACTCCTTGTACAGAGAGACCAAAGACACTCGAACCTTTTCATCTTTCTTTCGACACAAGTGACAATAACTTAACAAGAAGAACAAGAAGACCGTTACCAAACGAAAATCTCTTATCTCTGCCTCACCGTAGCCTATCATCGTCATCATCAGAAAGGGGGAATAAATAAAGATCTGGCCAGAGATAGGTTAGTTTGGAAATCAATTTCTTAAAGCTGTGTCCAACATGCCAGCATGTAAAACAGACGTTAAACCGATGATGATGATGATGATGAGGAGGAGCTAACAGCTGCCCTTCCACACTTACTTACCCAGTCTTTGTGTTTCTGAGACTTAGGGATGCCTATAAAACTGTTGGGAACCCGCCTAAAGATATTATACAATGAACCGTTTACGTATTGTGTTTTGGCATTAAATAACAAAAAAAAAAAAACGGTTGATTTGCCATTAAACAAACTAAAGGATTATTTGTAAAATGTTACCCTGGTTATGATGACAGTCAAGTGTGGATATGTGTGTGTAATAGATAATGTGGCACTGTGTAACTATGCGTAGGCTTACCTTGTTCTGTTAGTGTGTGTGAGTGGGTTGCAATTTGCTTCCGTTCGTGTTAGTGCGTGTGACAGGATGGAGCTTGTACGTGAGTTTCTGAAGTGTTGTCCAAAGGGGGGGGGGCATAAGTTTCTGGTCCTTTCGTAATGTAATACTGTAATTTTACATTTATTTCTCCTGGACAACGCTGGGTAGAACAAAACACAATGACATTCTTGATGCCGGGTAATTCTGTTCCCTCTACCTGTTTTCACAATAATATGAAGAGAAATGATGTTGATAATGAAAATCATCCAAAGAGATTTAAATGTAATACTGTAATTTATTGCTCCCGGACAAATCCAAGTAGAACAAAAGTTTACTTACCAAATACAATGTAATGTAGGTTAAAATCTGTTGATGTTTGTTGCATATTTCTCAAGTTTTAGCGAGACATACATACAGACAACTGCCCTTTATATAATAGAAGATGAATGAACATATACTACTCTTTCCTCCAAAGGAGGAGGTAATCCCTGGGATACCAAATCTCAATTAGTAATGGATAGATTTTATCACAAATTCCTGAAAATCAAGTGCCCGGATTGAATAATAATTACCATTATTGAATTCATTCTGAAATATTAGAAAATTTTGCCTACTCTTGTTACAGGGCTTTGTTATGAATAAAATAAAATATTGTTCATCTAGGACTGATGAGAACGCCCCACTAAAAAAATAATACGACA
This sequence comes from Sepiola atlantica, assembly GCA_963556195.1. Lineage (NCBI taxonomy): Eukaryota > Metazoa > Mollusca > Cephalopoda > Sepiida > Sepiolidae > Sepiola > Sepiola atlantica. The sequence goes on from OY744549.1 coordinate 47,713,232, forward strand.
ACCATCTGATTCCCAAATAAAGTGCATTTAAGAAGACCTCTTTGATTTTGTTACAGGGCTTTGTTTTCAATTGCATCCTCAAACAGACAGAGAGCACATTTTATATATATATATATATATATATTTTATATATATATATAAAATAGAGTTGATTTTCCCCTCCGAACCCAGTTAGACTAGTCTATAAAACTAATGGGTCAAACGCATCGCTACACATTACTTCAGTCGCCTAATATCTTCGAACGTGTTTACAGAAACTATAAATTAAACATTATTTTTATTCCTCACTGTAAGCCTCTCCCAACTAATTGAACCAAAGAGAGGGTAGCACGCAAATTTCTCTCTATGAATAATAACTCATACCCTCCTCAAACATCGTTTGGCAATTATTTCACAAGGAAATGCGATCAAGTTGCACCGTTTCAGAATTTTTAAAACATCCAATCACAGCAAAGCTTACATAGACATTACACATCAAATCATTCGCCGTAACACTACGTCACATTTTAAACAAAAAATAAACCTTCAATAAGAAACCAGATAAGTATTATTTTTCTTTCCAATAATTACACACCTACATCTGTTTTGTTTTATTTCTTTTCCGGGGATTTCGAACAACATGAATTGACTTGAATAGTTACTGAACCAAACTTATTTTTCGTTTACATAAAATAAAAACAGTTGTTTTCCGGGTATCACTTTCACGATTACCCCCCCCCCCTCCTCTCCCCTAAAAAAATTAGATTCTATTTTTCAGGCGATTACGTGTACACAGTAAAACCCTGCTAAAACTGTCTGAATAGATAAAAAAAAAAGAAAAGAAAAATAGTGCAAATAAATCATTCTTTTATATTTATCCCTGGGCAGTGCTGGGAAACGGGTCCTGCTAGTTTTATATATAAAGTAAAGTGATATTTTCCCCAATTTTAATTCCTGGAATTCTCAAATTTTAGATGATTTGCTGCGCTTACATCCGGACGGTCAGCAAACAACCTCTTCTTTACTTACCAAGGTAAGTGCTTTTTAACTCTTTATAAAGATATTAAATTATTAATTATTAAAATATTAATTATTAAAATATTAATTACGAAAATATTAATTATTAAAATATTAATTATGAAAATATTAATTAGTAAAATATTAATTAGTAAAATATTAATTATGAAAATATTAATTATGAAAATATTAATTAGTAAAAGATTCATTAGTAAAATATTTATTATGAATAGATTAATTAGTAAAATATTAATTATTAAAATATTAATTATTAAAAGATTAATTAAATTATTAATTATTAAAAGATTAATTAAATTATTAATTATGAAAATATTAATTATTAAAAGATTAATTATTGAAATATTAATTATTAAAATATTAATTAGATTATTAATTATCAAAATATTTAGAAATTATTAATTATGAAAATATTAATTATGAAAATATTAATTAGTAAAAGATTATTTATGAAATTATTAATTATTAAATTATTAATTATGAAAATATTAATTAAAATATTAATGATTTGACATAGAATCGAAAACGTTTGTGAAACATTTATTAATGTGTTTGCTAATTCTTTATAAAGATATTAAATTATTAATTATTAAAATATTAATTATTGAAATATTATGAAAATATTAATTAGTAAAATATTAATTATTAAAGATTAATTATGAAAATATTAATTAGTAAAATATTAATTAGTAAAATATTAATATTAATTAGTAAAATATTAATTATTAAAATATTAATTATTAAAATATTAATTATTAAAATATTAATATTAATTAGTAAAATATTAATTATTAAAAGATTAATTAGTAAAATATTAATTATTAAAATATTAATTAGTAAAATATTAATTAGTAAAATATTAATGAGTAAAATATTAATTAGTAAAATATTAATTATTAAAAGATTAATTATTAAAAGATTAATTATTGAAATATTTATGAAAATATTAATTATGAAAATATTAATATTAATTAGTAAAATATTAATTATGAAAATATTAATTATGAAAAGATTAATTATGAAAAGATTAATTATGAAAAGATTAATTAGTAAAATATTAATTATACTTATTTACTGAGGATGATTTGACATAGAATCGAAAACGTTTGTGAAACATTAATTTTTTTGATTTTAATACAAAAAAGATCGTCAGAAAAATTTAATAAAAATAAAAAAAGGTGTAATTAAACTGACGAATTCTGTTATTTTTAACAATGTTTGCATAAATATATGAGAGAGAATGTGAAAGTGGGAATTCAGAAGTCTATGACTAAACTCCAAACGTTAAACAAAAAAAAACCCAGTTTGGTTCAATTCCTGTAGAAGCACAAAAACCCTCTGTGTAACTTTGAACTCCAATGAACGAAAAATAATTCTGCTCACCGCAGAATCTCACTCGACACTCCCTTTTTTCTTCTCCTGATTTTCTTGTCTTTTCATTGGCAGATTTTCCTTCAGTTAATTCCGCTTAACCAATCAGAAAAAAACCTAATCCGCTGGCTGACTATTTGTCGTCAAGGCGAATCTACGTATTATTGTGCAGCAACCAGTAGATTTGTTACTTCGAGGCTGTGAGTTCAATCCTCACTAGAAAACTAGTAAGCCAAAACTTATTTCCCTTTCCATCTGCAAGCCAGGCAAAGGCGGACCCTCTTACTGCAGGGATGAACTAAGTCCGGGCCATCTCCACCGCTCGATTCTGGCTCAAGATCATCCACAGATTGCTCCCAACTTAGGATGACACTCTAAACCTATTCCCAAATTTCCAGTAGCCCCTTACATCTACAGTGGGGTTAAATATGTTATATATATATATATATATATATTCTAGGTACATATAAAGGGTGATTCATAAGTCACTTAGCTATTTATTTTTGAAATTCTAAAGTTAAAAAATACGGTAATACAAAACAAAAAGTTATCTATCTATCTATCTATATATATATATATATATATATATATATATATATAACTTACACGCAAACACTTGTTTAATCACGGGAAGAATTTGTATTGTATAATCCTATTTATAAGCAAGTAGTGTCCATACTGGAGTAATGCAATTACTGATTTAATTGGTGATAGAGGGGAACACTGCTTGTTTATAAATTAAAAAAAACGCATTTATTCTGAGGAATTAATTCTAGGTTGCGTTGATCCTGATAAGAAATGTTGGTTTTGTAACTTTGATAAAGTCCTTTGAATCAAAGGAATCAAATATAAGCAACCAACAATGTTTTTGATTTGAATTGTCTTCGGTATTTGTCGGCTATCGAATTTTCTATTTATTTTTTCTCTCTACATTTTATCGATACATGTTAATCAACACACACACATACATATATATATATATATATATATATATATATATATATATATAATGATTATATTTAATGATTAAATTGGAATATTTTTTAATGGGCGGTGTAGTGTACTATCGGTTCTGTTGTCATAAGACTGTCTTCCCAGGAATTACCTCCTCCGTTTTTAAGGGTGTGTAAGGGGGAATTCTGAAAAATCCCCAAGACTCGATTTAGTCAGAATATCTTTTAAGGGAGGGGGTAGTGTAATATCGATTCTGTTCTCATGAGACCGTCCACGCAAGAATGACTTATACACACACACACACACACACACACACACACACACACACACACACACATATATATATACAGGGTGATTCATAAGTCACTTAGCTATTTATTTTTGACATTTTAAAGTTAAAAAATACGGTAATACAAAACAAAATGTTTATTCATTTAAAATTACAGCAAATTTTCAAAATTTCCACCTTTGTTCTGCATGCATAGCTCCATTCTTTTTTGCAAGGAATTTGCGACTCTTTGTAGCATATTTGATTGATTATGGTGTTGAGCGAAGGAGGCTTTCTGTTCACATCACGTTTCCATTGCCTTTCAACAAGTGTGGGAGATTCATCAAATTTGGCCATATGAATAACAATAAAAATTCGCTCTTCAATTGTAAATGACATACTGCCTGAAAAAAAAGCACATATGATGATTTACACAAATTTAAATAAATAAAAATAAATATATATAGAAACAAATATATAAACGAACAAATTTAAAATAACAAATAGCAGTAATTAGAGAATAAGATAACAATTATCAAAAGTTCATAGTATGTTTGTGCTTCATATGGTAATCAGTTTAAATAGCTAAGTGACTTATGAATCAACCTGTAGATCTTAATTTCCCTTAATTACATGACAGTTTCCGTTAGCCGAGTGGATATGGCGACTGCTTGCAGATTCTAGTCTGACTCTGTGAATCGGGTTCGCGCCTCCCGACCGTCTGAAATTGTTACTTTCCTGCACTGATGAGAGCAAAAAGCTTGAAACGCTAGCGTCTGTAGGTATTAATAATTTAATATTTATTAATAAATATTATATATATATATATATATATATATATATAATTCTTGAGATGAGAATAAAAAATTGTAAAGATACAATATTTATTAGAACATCAAAAGTTCAGATTGATTGCTCTATTCAATATATTGAGCTTTATATTATCACGATAGATTATTAAAGGGTTGTCTATTTTTGCTAGGCTGGCGCGTCAGTAATGAACGCTCACCCGTAAACCAATGTCGCCCCAGTCATATTTCTTGGGTGGTGAGACATTGATTTTCTTTGTTTCGGACCAAGAATATTTTTACTTTAAAAAAAGAGAAAAAAAAATTTTTTACCCCCCCCCAATAAAAAAAAATCGAGCGCGAACCGGGACCCCACACTATATCAAAGAACCAGTTTTAATACATAGCCTTGTTTTAAAATCATTCATGGCTAAGTAAAAAAAGTGAAAAAAAGCATTGCTTTAGCGTAAGTAGTTAAATCAAAATCGTTCTTTTAACTTCATGACGTTTGCTCAGTCAGTAGCGTGTCTGACAAATTCGTCCGAATTACCTTGTGACGTTAAGGTTGCGAGTTCAAATCACGACCTCGGCGTCTAAATTATTTATTGTTGATTTAGTTGTTAAGATGTGCCCTAATGTATTTCTTATGTTTCTGACTTAGAAATTAATTAAATAGTATTTACGCCCCCCCCCCCCCAATCTTACGTTTACAAAAATTCTCCCAGACAGACAGAGAACCTCTTCGTTATATTATATGTGGACTAGCGAAAATAGACTCCCTAACGGTCGTCTATTTTTGCTAGGCTGCCGCGTTCTTGGTGTGTGAGACAAAGAAAAAACAATTTGTCTCAGAATACTTTTTCTTGTTTAAAAAGGAAAAAAAATTTTTTTTCTTTTTTTATTTATTAGGCGGAAAACTTTTTTGTTTTTTCGCGCCAAAAAAAATGGGGGAAAAAAAGGGGGGGGCTTTCTCCCCCCCCCCCCCCTTAAAACAATTGAGAGCGAACGCAGACCCCAATGTATTTCCAATGAACAGTTATACGATCATCCATTTGTAACTGGAAGAAGTTGAAAAGAAAATGAATTCTGTATCTATTGAAATTAAATAGGATTTTGTCAATTGTCTTGGTGGAGTAGAGGTTAGCGCGTCCGGCAGTTAGCGTCAAGGTTGCGAGTTCGAATCGTAGTCTCGGCGCTTAAATTATTTATTGTTTATTTATTGTTAATTTCATTACGTTTACAAAAATTATCGAAGACGGACAGACAGACATCCTGACAGAGAAAGTGTTCGTTATATTATAAGTGGACTAGGATTGAATTATTCACTTCTGTGACGTTTCATTTCATTTATTAATCCTTGATATTTCAGAAGGCTAAAGCTTCTACTACGATGTCAGACGATGCAAGTAAGTTTTCTTTTAATTTTGTTTAAGTTTAAACATTTATTTAATAACTTAATACTGTCGAAGAGAATATTTGTATTCAAATTGGTTATTTCCAACTTCCATTTTTGAAGAAAACAGGTTTGACAAAAAAATTTTGAATTATCTCCCCCTTTCATGTCACTCTTTTAAATTAAAGACAGAAATATTTCATCTGTACACAATACTGCAGAAGCATTGGTGATTCCAGAAATGGGGCGGAAAGGAGGCACGTACCCCTCCTCCTAAATCATAAATATCGTACATTTTAGCTGATCCCTCTGGCAAAAGATTGTTACCTTAATATTTAGAGGTTCAGTCGGCATGCTGAGAATGCCAGACGCATGGATTTCAGAAAAAACTTACTTTATTTTGTATAGATTCCCGCTGAACCTCTCCTTCTTGGTGCAACGGATAATCGGATATCTCGTAGGGTCTACCACACCAATCTTTGACGATGATACTTTTCTGTTAAATTTTAATTTTTGCTCGATAACATCAGAAAGTTTCGTCGGATATCCTGCCGGCTTAGCAGATCGAAAGAAGGCTCAATGCGTTTCTTCGAATAATAGCGGTGAAGAGGTGTTCGCGGAGCCTAGTCAATTCAGGATTGTCTCTGGTGTGGCGTGTCATTAATAGACAAAGGCGGTTGAGGAAGTCCTGCGTGACATCCCCAAATTTCGTTACTGACAAGAGCTCAGAATCTTAGACCAGGAAGAGTTATCTTTTTTGGTTTTTAAATGTTTACTAGAGAAATGGGCGCGAGAAGGAGGTATGTACCCCTCCTCCCAAATTGTAAATGTCGTACATTTTAGCTGATTACCTTAATATTTAGGGGTTCAGTCTGCATGCTGAGAATGCCAGACGCATGGATTTCAGAAAAAAACTTATTCTTTTATTTTGTATATATTTTAAACAAAAGACAGAAATATACAATACTGCAGCCTTGTCCGGGAGAAAAGTGCTAAATGTCCTAGATAGAGCTACTGTAGTGTTTCTCTTCGGATTATTGTGCAGAAGAAAGGAGGGGGGATCGGTAAGAGTGATTTTAGTAGTGCTCTGGAGGCCGTCTTGATTTTCTAAATACTCGGCGTTGTCTGGGAGAAAAGTGCTCAATATCCTATTTTGCTTGCGGAGAGGAGGAGGGAGAGCCCCGGGCAACGCCGGGTACCCCTGCTAGTTTTATATAAACAGAATTGTCTCCCGAGGGGTGGGGGGTTAAACAGAATTGTCTCCTATTTTATTCTTTTCCACTAAAGAGTCATCTGGTCTTTGAGATATTTTCAGAGTGCCAGTCGCAACATGGTGATTCTAAATTTACTAATATTTACCAAAAACAACAACAGGAAACAATACTTATCGCCTGTACACATTTTTTTTGTATTGCACTATAATCACTAGAGAAACAAAATGGCGTCTTCAAACCATTACTTCTCTTATTATGAAGACGCGCTTTTTTTTGTTGTTTTTCTTGGTACTTCTGCTGTTTCACGACAACATTAAAATATTTAAAGAAATGTATAAGTTTTATGTACTTAATGACATTACTTTTTTTTTTATTATTTTTTTTTTTTTTTTTTTTTATTACTTTTTTTTTATTATTTTTTTTTTATTACTTTTTTTTTTATTATTTTTTTTTTTATTATTTTTTTTTTTGTTATTTTTTTTTTAATTCTTTTCTTTATGTGACATTACTTTTTTTTTATTCTTTTCTTTTTTATTATTTTTTTTTGTTACTTTTTTTTTTATTCTTTTCTTTTTAGATAATACATTTATGTAAGGTTTAATAATGTTAAGCAACAATTGTCTCTTTCTTCTCCCGTAAAAATATTGTCAGTTTAATGTTCGGTGCTTCTGCTGTTTAGGTTCGACATTGAAATATTTAAAGAAATGTATAAAAAAAATTGCTAAAGAAATGTATAAACTTTGTTATATACTTACGTATTAGCTGAAAATAAGATTGCACAGAAAAAATTACGCAAATTCATTCAGTATTTATTAAATTATAAGAAAAAGAAAGAAAAACACAATTTTATGTTTCGTTAGACATTTTCATTTATGAAATAGGCAAGGGAGATAACTCAGATTTTGTTTACGGGTTTAACAAAAATGGCTACCAACAGATAAAATTGTTTTAAAATTTAATTTAATAAATATTGGATGAATTTGCGTAATTTTCTGGTGCGCAGTCTTCTTTCAAGCTACCACGTAAATACATAACAAAGTTTATACATTTCTTTAGCAATTTTTTTTTGTTTTAAAGAGAGGCCTAGCATGTCAGGGTGAAACAGCAGAAGCACCTTTTTGTTAAATATTAGTAAATGAGAAACCATTTTGAGTTAAAATTTAATTAGTTTTACGCATGTAATCTTAAGAAAAAACATGCTTGAAATGTGTAAATAATCGCTAGAGAAACAAAATGGCGTCTTCAAACCATTACTTCTATTATTATGAAGATGCTCTTTTTTTTCTCTAGCGATTATTTACACATTTCAAACGGGTTCTTTCTTAAACTTACATGCGTAAAACTAATTAGATTTCAACTTTACTAATATTTAATAAAACCAACAGGAAAAAAATATTTAGCGCTGATACGCAATTTGTATCGCATTATGTTCCGGACTCTATACTACCATTGAACCCCAAACGTAGGTAGGTAATTGAATAAAACCTTTCGTCGTTGTTATAAAAAAGGTTTTGTTTTTCTTTTTGTGCGGCGGTTTTTGTTACTTACAAATAATATATAGAAGTTGGTCGTAACATCCGTTCGTTCGGCTTACGCTTTCCTCTTCTTTTCTTTTACTTCTTCTTCTGCCTGTGCTAAGTAGAAGAGGGATGTACTCAAATCAATGGCTTACTTAAACACCCCCGCAAAAACGGAGCCAGTGACGAAATAAAAAAAAACAAACATTCTTTTACATAAACAGAATTGTCTCCCCCTTTTTGGGGCGGCTTAACAGAATTGTCTCCCCTTTTATTCATCTGGTCTTTATTTTAATTGTTTTGTATATTTTCAGCGTTCCAGTCGCAACATGGTGACATGGTGTGTGGCCCCATGACTAAGACCGATGGGTTGAAACATTTCAAGAAAATGTTTCAAAAATTGAAAGACGAAGGAACAATATCAGATGCCGATAGTGAATGCGAATACACAATTTATCGGTGGAAATCAGGATTTGGGGCACACGAGTCCATTGTTGTGGGATTCGAACACAAATTCTTCACCATCGAGATACGTTTAAAAAAGAAACAATTGATTCTTCATACGGAAGCTGTTCCCATCAAGAAGGAGGAATGGGGAACGTGTGGAATGAAACAAACGACTGTAAAAGAACTGTTTTTCGCAGCCGGCAAAGCACGCGATTATATGAAAGGCTACCATTTTGTCTGTAGCGACTGCCAAGATTTTGTGAACCTTTTCCTTGTGGCTATTGGTTTTGGTGACCAAGTCACTGCGACGGATAGGGAAAAAATAGCCGCAGCGGGTTCAGCAGTAGTGGGTGGAGTAGGAATTGGTGTTTTCCTGGGAATAGCTCTGGGAAAAATTCTAACCGAGGAAAAAACATAATTATATATATATATATATATATATATATATATATATATATATATATACACACACACACTAGCTGAAGTATCTGTTTCTGCCGAGAACAAAAACAATTCTCCATCTTTATGAAGTTAGATTGGATCAAATAGACGTGAGGCACCCCCAGAATGAGAAACAACGAAAAGGGACACATTTTGCCTAAATCTCTCCAGCCCCACCCCCCAACTCGTTTTTCACTCTCCCACAACCCTGAGAAATATTTTAAGTTAAAAAAAAAATAAAAATTTGGCCCGACCCCTAAAATTTTCCCCGACCCCCTAATCTCTCCAGCCCCCCCCCCCCAACAAAACAAATACGCATATTTATAATTAAAACGATGTTGTGTAGAGATGATGTCACCAAATTTGACGAAAAGGTATTTTCTGAGTGTCTCTCATGCTACAGGAAAAAGAAAGAAAAAAAAAAGAAAGAAAGAAAAAAAAAAGAAAGAAAAAGAAAGAAAAAAAAAGAAAGAAAAAAAAAGAAAGAAAAACCGGGGAATGCCGACGGGGCTGGCCAGGCAATTTTTAAATAGCTAGAGTGCTCAAATTCTCGAGCGCTGGTTTTTTCCGACTTTCCCGACCTTGTGTCACATCTTACCTTGTGGGAGGAAGATGAATAACGGCAGTTGGTAGAGCATCAGACTTTTCTTTTTTTTTCTTTCTTTTTTTTTCTTTCTTTTTTTTTCTTTCTTTTTTTTTTCTTTCTTTTTTTTTTCTTTCTTTTTTTTTCTTTCTTTTTTTTTCTTTCTTTTTTTTTTCTTTCTTTTTTTTTCTTTCTTTTTTTTTCTTTCATTCTCCAACTGCATTAATTTGATAAACCGTTTATGGCGATTCCAATAGTTTTCAATTCTCTGAATATGGACATGGGTAATGTTCAAAAAATGACGCAAAAATGGTTGACAGTGTCGTGGAAAAATCCAGAATTTAAAACTTTTCGTAAATACAACCACCACCCCATTCTTAAAACAAACATTTGCGAAGGCAAAGTTATAAATGTGTATATTGTTTTGTTTCTCATTCATCCTGAAGTAAAAGTCTAAAAAAAAAAATAATGTTAGGGCAAAACGTGTCCTTTTGGTAGTTTCTCATTGTGGGGTGCCTCAAGTCTATTTAATCCGTTAGATTTCTTGATTGTTCGTCTTTAATTGTATTTTTTTTTAGTTTTGAATAAAATTGAAGTTACTTATCAAGAAAGACGTGTTTAAAACAAAAACCACGTTAAGTCATTGTTGTACCCGATATTAAAAAGTGTGAATAAAAAAAGCATGATTTTTTTTTTGTAATCGCCTGTGTTAATTAATTGCAATGAACAACGACTGGATGCATTACAATCGTTTGTGTTAATTAATTGCAATGAACAACGACTAGATGCATTACAATCGTTTGTGTTAATTAATTGCAATTAACAGCGATACTGAATGTATTATAATCATCTGTGTTAAATTAACAACTGGATGTGTTATAATTGTCTGTGTTAATTAACAATGATAATTTACTAAAAAAATACATAGTTTTATTTACAAGCACCTTTTCTAAATAAACATTTTTTTTTTAATTATAAAAAAAAACAGTTTTATTTAGAAAATATTTTGTTTTTAAAACTTCAAAGACTTCTAAAAAATATATATAGTTTTATTTACAAACTGTTATTAAACAAAATGTATAAAAAAAAAACAAATAAAAAAGCCACAGGAATTCCTTCAGATCGAATTCCAATGACATCTTCTCCAACCGAGCATTCATTTAATAATATTCCCCCCCCCCCGATCTCTCCCTACCCAACTCCCAAAGAAAAAATATCGGAGACTCCTCGGTCATAACAAAGAACCCGTTTTGTATACTCATGTTAAAATATGCTATTGAAGGCGCCTACGTCATATCAAAGAACCAGTTTTGTTATTCTTCCAAAATGGTTACCCATTTAGTAATGGCCGTGATATGCCTTGCTTCACTTCAATTTACAACAAAACACCTTGTCTTAACAACGTAATGAAAATAAAGAATAATAATGTGAAAAACTCTTCTCACAATGACATCATTTTCTGGAAGGATGAGTTTGCGATTAATTCTTAAAAAAATGGTCACCCATTTAGTAATGACCGGGATATGTAGAGTTAGGGTTAGCACGCTGAGTACAGACATTTAGGGGTTATGGTTAGCCTGCTGAGTACAGACATGTACGGGTTGGCCTGCTGAGTAGAGACATGTAGGGGTTAGTCCGCTGAGTACAGACATGTAGCGGTCAGGGTCAGCCCGCTGACTATAGACATGTAGGGTTTAGTGTTGGCCCGCTGAGTACAGAAATGTAGTGGTTAGCCCGCTGCGTATAGACATGTAGGAGTTAGGGTTTACATGTAAAGTGAAGTATCCTCATATCAGGTAACCCTGACAACTCCTTGTACAGACACTCGAACCTTTTCATCTTTCTTTCGACACAAGTGACAATAACTTAACAAGAAGAAGAAGAAGACCGTTACCAAACGAAAATCTCTTATCTCTGCCTCACCGTAGCCTATCATCGTCATCATCAGAAAGGGGGAATAAATAAAGATCTGGCCAGAGATAGGTTAGTTTGGAAGAAGTCAATTTCTTAAAGCTGTGTCCAACATGTAAAACAGACGTTAAACCGATGATGATGAGGAGGAGGAGGGGCGGTCTGCTAACAGCTGCCCTTCCACACTTACTTACCCAGTCTTTGTGTTTCTGAGACTTAGGGATGCCTATAAAACTGTTGGGAACCCGCCTAAAGATATTATACAATGAACCGTTTACGTATTGTGTTTTGGCATTAAATAACAAAAAAAAAAAACGGTTGATTTGCCATTAAACAAACTAAAGGATTATTTGTAAAATGTTACCCTGGTTATGATGACAGTCAAGTGTGGATATGTGTGTGTAATAGATAATGTGGCACTGTGTAACTATGCGTAGGCTTACCTTGTTCTGTTAGTGTGTGTGAGTGGGTTGCAATTTGCTTCCGTTCGTGTTAGTGCGTGTGACAGGATGGAGCTTGTACGTGAGTTTCTGAAGTGTTGTCCAAAGGGGGGGGCATAAGTTTCTGGTCCTTTCGTAATGTAATACTGTAATTTTACATTTATTGCTCCTGGACAACGCTGGGTAGAACAAAACACAATGACATTCTTGATGCCGGGTAATTCTGTTCCCTCTACCTGTTTTCACAATAATATGAAGAGAAATGATGTTGATAATGAAAATCATCCAAAGAGATTTAAATGTAATACTGTAATTTATTGCTCCCGGACAAATCCAAGTAGAACAAAAGTTTACTTACCAAATACAATGTAATGTAGGTTAAAATCTGTTGATGTTTGTTGCATATTTCTCAAGTTTTAGCGAGACATACATACAGACAACTGCCCTTTATATAATAGAAGATGAATGAACATATACTACTCTTTCCTCCAAAGGAGGAGGTAATCCCTGGGATACCAAATCTCAATTAGTAATGGATAGATTTTATCACAAATTCCTGAAAATCAAGTGCCCGGATTGAATAATAATTACCATTATTGAATTCATTCTAAAATATTAGAAAATTTTGTCTACTCTTGTTACAGGGCTTTGTTATGAATAAAATAAAATATTGTTCATCTAGGACTGATGAGAACGCCCCACTAAAAAAAAAATAATACGACAACCATCAGATTCCCAAACAAAGTGCATTTAAGAAGACCTCTTTGATTTTGTTACAGAGCTTTGTTTTCAATTGCATCCTCAAACAGACAGAGAGCACATTTTATATATATATATATATATATATATATATATATATATATATATATATATTTTATATATATATATAAAATAGAGTTGATTTTCCCCTCCGAACCCAGTTAGACTAGTCTATAAAACTAATGGGTCAAACGCATCGCTACACATTACTTCAGTCGTCTAATATCTTCGACCGTGTTTACAGAAACTATAAATTAAACATTATTTTTATTCCTCACTGTAAGCCTCTCCCAACTAATTGAACCAAAGAGAGGGTAGCACGCAAGTTTCTCTCTATGAATAATAACTCTTACCCTCCTCAAACATCGTTTGGCAATTATTTCACAAGGAAATGCGATCAAGTTTCAGAATTTCTAAAACATCCAATCACAGCAAAGCTTACGTTGACATTACACATCAAATCATTCGCCATAACACTACGTCACATTTTAAACAAAAAATAAACCTTCAATAAGAAACCAGATAAGTATTATTTTTCTTTCCAATAATTACACACCTACATCTGTTTTGTTTTATTTCTTTTCCGGGGATTTCGAACAACATGAATTGACTTGAATAGTTACTGAACCAAACTTATTTTTCGTTTACATAAAATAAAAACAGTTGTTTTCCGGGTATCACTTTCACGATTCACCCCCCCCCCCCTCCTCTCCCCTAAAAAAATTAGATTCTATTTTAAGGCGATTACGTGTACACAGTAAAACCCTGCTAAAACTGGTGGAATAGATAAAAAAAAATAGTGCAAATAAGTCATTCTTTTATATTCATCCCTGGGCAGTGCTGGGAAACGGGTCCTGCTAGTTTTATATACAAAGTAAAGTGATATTTTCCCCAATTTTAATTCCTGGAATTCTCAAATTTTAGATGATTCGCTGCGCTTACATCCGGACGGTCAGCAAACAACCTCTTCTTTACTTACCAAGGTAAGTACTTTTTAATGTGTTTGCTAACTCTTTAGATATTAAATTATTAATTATGAAAATATTAATTATGAAATTATTATGAAAATATTAATTATGAAAATATTAATTATGAAATTATTAATTATTAAAATATTAATTATTAAAATATTAATTATGAAAATATTAATTATGAAATATTAATTATGAAAATATTAATTATGAAAATATTTATTTATTGCTAACTCTTTATAAAGATATTAAATTATTAATTATGAAAATATTAATTATGAAATTATTATGAAAATATTAATTATGAAATATTAATTATTAAAATATTAATTAGTAAAATATTAATTATGAAATTGTTAATTACTAAAAGATTAATTATGAAAATATTAATTATGAAAATATTATTTATGGAAATATTAATTATGAAAATATTAATTATACTTATTTGACATAGAATCGAAAACGTTTGTGAAACATTAATTTATTTGATTTTAATACAAAAAAGATCGTCAGAAAAATTTAATAAAAATAAAAAATGGTGTAATTAAACAGACGAATTCTGTTATTTTTAACAATGTTTGCATAAATATATGAGAGAGAATGTGAAAGTGGGAATTCAGAAGTCTATGACTAAACTCCAAACGTTAAACAAAAAAAAAAAAGTTTGGTTCAATTCCTGTAGAAGCACAAAAACCCTCTGTGTAACTTTGAACTCCAATGAACGAAAAATAATTCTGCTCACCGCAGAATCTCACTCGACACTCCCTTTTTTCTTCTCCTGATTTTCTTGTCTTTTCATTGGCAGATTTTCCTTCAGTTAATTCCGCTTAACCAATCAGAAAAAAACCTAATCCGCTGGCTGACTATTTGTCGTCAAGGCGAATCTACGTATTATTGTGCAGCAACCAGTAGATTTGTTACTTCGAGGTTGTGAGTTCAATCCTCACTAGAAAACTAGTAAGCCAAAACTTATTTCCCTTTCCATCTGCAAGCCAGGCAAAGGTGGACCCTCTTACTGCAGGGATGAACTAAGTCCGGGCCATCTCCACCGCTCGATTCTGGCTCAAGATCATCAATTCTGCCACAGATTGTAAATAAGTATACATCTCTCTACACAGCTCCCAACTTAGGATGACACTCTAAACCTACTCCCAAATTTCCAGTAGCCCCTTACATCTACAGTGGGGTTAAATATGTTTTCCTGCACTGATGAGAGCAAAAAGCTTGAAACGCTAGCGTCTGTAGGTATTAATAATTTAATATTTATTAATAAATATTATATATATATATATATATATATATTCTAGAGATGAGAATAAAAAATTGTAAAGATACAATATTTATTAACATAACATATATTTGGGAAAAAGGCTTTTGCCTGTAACTCCCGTTCCTTTCCTTCTTGTCCACTATATCAGTTCGTGCACAGGTCTGACTGAATATTGTCTGTGAAGCCAATGTTTGTCCAACTTGCACTTAAAGTCGTTTATGTCTGTTGCGTCGATGACCCAGTCTGGCAGAGAATTTCAATTTTTCACAACCCGTATCCCAAAGGAATACTTTCTGATGTTTAGCCTTCTATGCTTCTTTTCCAGTTTCAGGTTGTGACCTCTAGTCCTGGTGATCTTGCTGAGGGGTAGCAGTCTCTCCTGGTCCATGTTGTGTTTGCCTGTGAGGATCTTGAATGTCTGGATCATATCTCCACGTTCTCTTCTATAGTACATGGACGGGAGCTTCATGTGTCTGAGCCTATCTTCGTATGGCAGGTCCACATTATTAGAACATCAAAAGTTCAGATTGATTGCTCTATTCAATATATTGAGCTTTATATTATCACGATAGATTATTATTAAAGTGCCATTTATTTTTGCTAGGCTGCTGCATAAACCGATGGAGCCCCAGTCATATTTCTTGGGTGGTGAGACATTGATTTTCTTTGTTTCGGACAAAGAATATTTTTAAGAGAAAAAAATTTTTTTTACCATTCCCCCCCAATAAAAAAAAATCAAGCGCGAACGCAGACCCCACACTATATCGAAGAACCAGTTTTGATACATAGCCTCGTTTTAAGATCATTCATTGCTAAGTAACAAAAATTGAAAAAAAGCATTGCTTCAGCGTAAGTAGTTAAATCAAAATCGTTCTTTTAACTTCGTGACGTTTGCTCAGTCAGTAGCGTGTCGGACAAATTCGTCTGAATTACCTTGTGACGTTAAGGTTGCGAGTTCAAATCACGACCTCGGCGTCTAAATTATTTATTGTTGATTTAGTTGTTAAGATGTGCCCTAATGTATTTCTTATGTTTCTGACTTAGAAATTAAGTAAATAGTATTTACGCCCCCCCCCCCAAATCTTACGTTTACAAAAATTCTCCAGGACGGACAGACAGACAGAGAACCTCTTCGTTATATTATATGTGGACTAACGAAAATAGACTCCCTAACGGTCGTCTATTTTTGCTAGGCTGCCGCGTTCTTGGGTGGTGAGACAAAGAAAAAAAAAATTTGTCTCCGCCTGATAAAAAAAAAAATATCCCCCCCCCCATTTTTTTTTTTGGCGCGAAAAAAAAAAATGGGGGGGGGGATATTTTTTTTTTTATCAGGCGGAAATTTTTTTTTTTTTTCGCGCCAAAATTTTTTTTTTTTTCGCGCCAAAAAAAATGAAAAAAACCCAAAAACAATCGAGAGCGAACGCAGACACCCATGTATTTCCAATGAACAGTTATACGATCATTCATTTGTAACTGGAAGAAGTTGAAAAAAAAACGGATTCTTTATCATTTAAAATTAATACGATGATATCACTTGTCTTGGTGGGGCAGATGATAGCGCGTTCGGCAGTTAGCGTCAAGGTTGCGAGTTCGAATCGTAGTCTCGGCGCTTAAATTATTTATTGTTTATTTCTGAAATTACGTTTACAAAAATTCTCGACGACGGACAGACAGACAGACAGACAGACATCCTGACAGAGAAGGTGCTCGTTATATTATAAGTGGACTAGGATTGAATTTTTCACTTCTGTGACGTTTCATTTCATTTATTAATCCTTGATATTTCAGAAGGCTAAAGCGTCTACTACGATGTCAGACGATGCAAGTAAGTTTTCTTTTAATTTTGTTTAAGTTTAAACATTTATTTAATAACTTAATACTGTCGAAGAGAATATTTGTATTCAAATTGGTTATTTCCAACTTCCATTTTTTAGAAACCAGATTCGACAAAAAATTTTGAATTATCTCCCCCTTTCATGTCACTCTTTTAAATTACTATGCGTTGTCCGGAAGAAAAGTGCTCAATATCCTAGATAGAGCTACTGTAGTGATAGGTTTTGAAATTATTTTAACGCCATCTTCGTTCCCCTTTTGACTATTTTGCAGATGAAAAGAAGGGAGGATACCTAAGTGATTTCAGTAATGCTCAGAATGCCTTCTTGATTTTCAAAGTACTCGGCGGCGTCCGGGATAAAAGCGCTCATAGTCCTAGATAGAGCTACTGTAGTGATAGGTTTGGATAATATTTTAACAGAATCTACGCTGAAAAGGATGGGATCATCGATAAGAGTGATTTCAGTAGTGTTCAGGAGGCCTCCTTGATTTTCAAAGTACTCGGCATTGTCCTGGAGAAAAGTGTTCAATATCCTAGATAGAACTACTGTAGTGATAGGTTTAGTAAATATTTTAACGCCATCTTCGTTCCCCTTTAGACTATTTGGCAGATCAGAAAGAAAGAGGATACCTAAGTGATTTCAGTAGTCCTCAAGAGGCCTCCTTGATTATCAAAGTACTCGGCGTTGTCCAGGAGAAAAGTGCTCAATGTCCCAGATAGAGCTACTGTAGTGATAGGTTTGGAAAATATTTTAACGTCATCTTCGTTCCCCTTTGGACTATTTTGCAGATGAAAAGAAGGGTGGATACCTAAGTGATTTCAGTAGTGCTAAGGAGGCCTCTTTGATTTTAAAAGTACTCGGCGTTGTCCGGGAGAAAATTGCTCAATGTCCTAGATAGAGCTACTGTAGTGATAGGTTTGGATAATATTTTAACAGCATCTATGCTGAAAAAGATGGGGGAATCCATAAGAGTGATTTCAGTAGTGCTCATGAGGCCTCCTAGATTTTTAAATTACTCGGCGTTGTCCGGGAGAAGAGTGCTAAATATGCTAGATAGAGCTACTGTAGTGATAGGTTTTGATAATATTTTAACGCCATCTTCGTTCCCCTTTGAACTATTTTGCAGATGAAAAGGAGGAGATACCTAAGTGATTACAGTAGTTCTCAGGAGGCCCTCTTGATTTTCAAAGTACTCGGCGTTGTCCGGGAGAAAAGTGCTCAATGCCCTAGATAGAACTACTGTAGTGATATGTTTGGATAATATTTTAACAGCATCTACGCTGAAAAGGATGGGGGAATCGATATAGGTGATTTCAGTAGTGCTCAGGAAGCTTTCTTGATTTTCAAAGTACTCGGCGTTGTCTGGGAGAAATGTGCTTAATATCCTAGATAGAGCTACTGTAGTGATAGGTTTGAAAAATATTTTAACGCCATCTTCGTTCCCCTTTGGACTATTTGGCAGATCAGAAAGAAAGAGGATACCTAAGTGATTTCAGTAGTCCTCAAGAGGCCTCCTTGATTTTAAAAGTACTCGGGGTTGTCCAGGAGAAAATTGCTCAATGTCCTAGATAGAGCTACTGTAGTGATAGGTTTGGATAAAATTTTAACAGCATCTACGCTGAAAAAAATGGGAGAATCCATAAGAGTGATTTCAGTAGTGCTCAAGAGGCCTCCTAGATTCTTAAATTACTCGGCGTTGTCCGGGAGAAAAGTGCTAAATATGCTAGATAGAGCTACTGTAGTGATAGGTTTTGAAAATATTTTAACGCCATCTTCGTTTCCCTTTGGACTATTTTGCAGATGAAAAGGAGGGAGGATACCTAAGTAATTTCAGTAGTGCTCAGGAGGCCTCCTTGATTTTCAAAGTACTCGGCGTTGTTGTGGGGAAAAGTGCTCAATGTCCTAGATAGAGCTACTGTAGTGATAGGTTTGGATAATATTTTAACAGCATCTACGCTGAAAAGGATGGGGGAATCGATAAGAGTGATTTCAGTAGTGCTCAGGAGGCTACCTTGATGATCAAATTACCTGGTGTTGTCAGGGAGAAAAGTTCTCAATATCCTAGATAGAGCTACTGTAGTAATAGGTTTGGAAAATATTTTAACGCCATCTTCGTTTCCCTTTGGACTATTTTGCAGATGAAAAGGAGGGAGGATTCCTAAGTGATTTCAGTAGGGCTCAGGAGGCTTTCTTGATTTTCAAAGTACTCGGCGTTGTCCGGGAGAAAAGTTCTCAATGTCCTAGATAGAGCTACTGTAGTGATAGGTTTGATAATATTTTAACAGCATCTACACTGAAAAGGATGGGGGAATCGATAAGAGTGATTTCAGTAGTGCTCAGGAGGCTACCTTGATGATCAAATTACTCGGCGTTGTCCGGGAGAAAAGTGCTAAATATCCTAGATAGAGCTACTGTAGTAATAGGTTTGGAAAATATTTTAACGCCATCTTCGTTTCCCTTTGGACTATTTTGCAGATGAAAAGGAGGAAGGATACCTTAGTGATTTCAGTAGTGCTCAGGAGGCCTCCTTGATTTTCAAAGTACGTGGCGTTGTCCGGGAGAAAAGTGCTCAATGTCCTAGATAGTGCTACTGTAGTGATAGGTTTGGATAATATTTTAACAGCATCTATTTTGCAGATGAAAAGGAGAGGGGGTTCAGTAAGAGTTACTTCTGCGGTATTGCACCCGGGGAGTTCTTCTGCGGTATAGGAACCTGAGGCTTCGACGGTATGGCACCCGGGGAGTGCTTCTGCGGTATAGGAACTTGAGGCTTCTGCGGTATGGCAGCTGGGGGGGGTGCTTTTGCGGTATAGAAACCGGGGGGGGGGTTCTTCTGCGGTATAGTAACCTGAGGTTTCTGCACTATGGCACCCAGGGGGTGCTTCTGCGGTATAGCACCCGGGGGGGGGGGTTCTTCTGTGGTATAGAAACTAGGGGGGTTCTTCCGCAGTATAGCAACCAGGGGGCTACTTCTGTGGTATATCAACCGGAGGGTGGTTCTGCAATAGGGAACCATGAGTCTTCTCGGTATAGCAACCGGGGGGTGCTTTAGCATTATAGGACCTGAGGCTTCTGCGGTATTGCACTCAGGGGGTTCTTCTGCGGTATAGGAGTGTGCTTCTATGGTATGGCACCCGGGCGGGGGGGGTGCTTCTGCAGTATGGCACCTGGGGGGGTTCTTCTGCGGTATGGCACGCGGTGGGTTCTTCTGCGGCATGGCACCCAGGGATGATGCTTCTGCGGTATAGAACCACGACGCTTCTGCGGTATGGCAACAAAGGGTGGGGTGCTTTTGCGGTATAGGACCACAAGGCTCCTGCGGTATAGCAACCGGGGAGGGGTGATTCTGCGGTATAGGACCACAAGGAGCTTCTGCGGTTTAGCAACCAGTGGGGGGTGCTTCTGCAGTATAGGACCACGAGGCTTCTGCAGTATAGCAACCGAGGGGTGCTTCTTCGGTATAGCAACGGGGGGGGGGGTGCTTCTGTGGTATGGCACATGGGGTTTTTTTTTTAAGTATAGGAACCTGAGGCTTCTGCGGTATGGCACCAGGGGCTGTTTCTGCGGTATGGCACCCAGGGCGGGTGCTTCTGCGGTATAGAATCACGAGGCTTCTGCGGTATAGAAACCAGGGGTGGGGTGCTTCTGTGGTATAGGACCACAAGCCTTCTGCGGTATAGTATTCACAGTGGGCCGGTGATAGGTACGTATTTCGCATTTGCACCGGGGCTGCGATAGGTACATATGTAGCATTGCACTGGGGCAGCGATAGGTACGTATGTAGCATTCACACCGGGGCGGCAATAGGTACGTATATAGCATGCATACCGAGGCAGCAATAGGTACTTATATAGTACGTGCACTGGGGCGACGATAGGTACGTATATAGTCTGTGCACAACGGTGGCGATACATACGTATATAGTATTAATACTGTAGCGGAGATAAGTACCTATATAGAAAGCGCAGATAGAGGTGGTACTTTTTATAGAAATATGTCATACTATTGCCCTGGGAAACGTAGGAGAAATGGTGGGGTAGAAGCAGCTTTCACAAAAGACAAAATTAGAAAGTAGCGATGAAATGGGGCGACCAGGGAAAAGAAAGTTGAAAGATAAAGATAAAGAAGTTTGAATATAAAGATGTTACACACGCGATTTCTCTTCAATGGTTTTATGACCCCGAGCAACGCCGGGTTGCCCCGCTAGTCTATTATATAAAGGGCAGTTGTCTGTATGTTTGTCTGTTTGTTTGTATGTGAAGCTACTCTTCAAAAACTACTTGGCAAACTGTCAACAAGTTGATATCTTTAGGACCGGACAACACCTGGGAGCATAATATCTCAAAATTACAAACAAAAAAAATGTCCCCGGGGGTCAACGGGGCCAGTTTTTGGGACGGGTCTGGTTTTTTGAAACTTTTTCAATGTTATTTACTGGTGATTTTGAAATCAGCCAATGTATTCATGTAACAACTTGATAAAAATGCACTGTCCGGTTGTATCCAGTCATCCCATAACTTCTGTCCGGATGTATCAATAACAGTGAAACAAGGGTTGCTTAATCACATCCGCACCTAGCAACCTAAACTTATATCTTTTAAAATAAAAATAGTTCTTTGGGGGGAGGGGGGAGAATGTTTGGGACGCAGGTGGGGGGAGAATTTTTTTTGGGGGGTGATGGATTTTTGGGGGGCGGGTGGTGGAGGGGAAATTATCAACATCTTCATCCTGCGGGGGTGCTTATATATATTGTATAAGCACCCGGAGGCTTCTGAAGTATATGGACCTGGGCGGGGGGTTCTTCTGCAGTATAGGAACCAGGGGGGGGGGGCGAGGCGCTTCTACAGCATAGGACCCAAGGGCTTCTGCAGTATAGGACCCAGGGGTGCTTCTACAATATAAGACCCGGATGCTT
This sequence comes from Sepiola atlantica, assembly GCA_963556195.1. NCBI lineage: Eukaryota > Metazoa > Mollusca > Cephalopoda > Sepiida > Sepiolidae > Sepiola > Sepiola atlantica. The sequence continues at coordinate 47,735,323 of OY744549.1, forward strand.
CTGCAGAATAGGGACCATGGGTGCTTATGCAGTATAGGGACCAGGGTTGCTTCTACAGTATAGGGGCCAGGGGTACGTCTACAGTATAGGACCCAGCACCGGGGGTGCTTCTACAATATAGGACCCGAATGCTTCTACAGAATAGGGACCATGGGTGCTTATGCAGTATAGGCACCGGGGGTACTTCTACAGTATAGGATCCAGAGGCTTCTGCAGTACAGAGACGAGGAGGGGGGGTGCTTCTGCAGTATAGCAACCGGGGCGCTTCTACAGTATAGGACCCAGCACCGGGGAGGGGGGCTTCTACAGTATAGGACCCAACACCGGGAAGGGGGCTTCGTCAATTTAGGACCCAGAGGCTTCGGCCTTGTCCGGGAGAAAAGTGCTAAATGTCCTAGATAGAGCTACTGTAGTGTTTCTCTTCGGATTATTGTGCAGAAGAAAAGGAGGGGGGATCGGTAAGAGTGATTTTAGTAGTGCTCTGGAGGCCGTCTTGATTTTCTAAATACTCGGCGTTGTCTGGGAGAAAAGTGCTCAATATCCTATTTTGCTTGCGGAGAGGAGGAGGGAGAGCCCCGGGCAACGCCGGGTACCCCTGCTAGTTTTATATAAACAGAATTGTCTCCCGAGGGGGGGGGGGTTAAACAGAATTGTCTCCTATTTTATTCTTTTCCACTAAAGAGTCATCTGGTCTTTGAGATATTTTCAGAGTGCCAGTCGCAACATGGTGATTCTAAATTTACTAATATTTACCAAAACCAACAACAGGAAACAATACTTATCGCCTGTACACATTTTTTTGTATTGCACTATAATCGCTAGAGAAACAAAATGGCGTCTTCAAACCATTACTTCTCTTATTATGAAGATGCGCTTTTTTTTGTTGTTTTTCTTGGTACTTCTGCTGTTTCACGACAACATTAAAATATTTAAAGAAATGTATAAGCTTTATGTACTTAATGACATTACTTTTTTTTTTATTACTTTTTTTTTTATTATTTTTTTTTTTTTCTTTTTTTTTTATTACTTTTTTTTTTATTATTTTTTTTTTATTACTTTTTTTTTTATTACTTTTTTTTTTATTATTTTTTTTTTATTATTTTTTTTTATTATTTGTTTTTTTTTTTTTTTTTTAATTCTTTTCTTTATGTGACATTACTTTTTTTTTTATTTTCTTTTTTATTATTTTTTTTTTTGTTACTTTTTTTTTTATTCTTTTCTTTTTAGATAATACATTTATGTAAGGTTTAATAATGTTAAGCAACAATTGTCTCTTTCTTCTCCCGTAAAAATATTGTCAGTTTAATGTTCGGTGCTTCTGCTGTTTAGGTTCGACATTGAAATATTTAAAGAAATGTATAAAAAAAATTGCTAAAGAAATGTATAAACTTTGTTATATACTTACGTGTTAGCTGAAAATAAGATTGCACAGAAAAAATTACGCAAATTCATTCAGTATTTATTAAATTATAAGAAAAAGAAAGAAAAACACAATTTTATGTTTCGTTAGACATATCCATTTATGAAATAGGCAAGGGAGATAACTCAGATTTTGTTTACGGGTTTAACAAAAATGGCTACCAACAGATAAAATTGTTTTAAAATTTAATTTAATAAATATTGGATGAATTTGCGTAATTTTCTGGTGCGCAGTCTTCTTTCAAGCTACCACGTAAATACATAACAAAGTTTATACATTTCTTTAGCAATTTTTTTTTGTTTTAAAGAGAGGCCTAGCATGTCAGGGTGAAACAGCAGAAGCACCTTTTTGTTAAATATTAGTAAATGAGAAACCATTTTGAGTTAAAATTTAATTAGTTTTACGCATGTAAGCTTAAGAAAAAACCCGCTTGAAATGTGTAAATAATTGCTAGAGAAACAAAATGGCGTCTTCAAACCATTACTTCTCTTATTATGAATTCGCTCTTTTTTTCTCTAGCGATTATTTACACATTTCAAACGGGTTCTTTCTTAAACTTACATGCGTAAAACTAATTAGATTTCAACTTTACTAATATTTAATAAAACCAACAGGAAAAAAATATTTAGCGCTGATACGCAATTTGTATCGCATTATGTTCCGGACTCTATACTACCATTGAACCCCAAACGTAGGTAGGTAATTGAATAAAACCTTTCGTCGTTGTTATAAAAAAGGTTTTGTTTTTCTTTTTGTGCGGCGGTTTTTGTTACTTACAAATAATATATAGAAGTTGGTCGTAACATCCGTTCGTTCGGCTTACTCTTTCCTCTTCTTTTCTTTTACTTCTTCTGCCTGTGCTAAGTAGAAGAGGGATGTACTCAAATCAATGGCTTACTTAAACACCCCCGCAAAAACGGAACCAGTGACGAAATAAAAAAAAAAAAACATTCTTTTACATAAACAGAATTGTCTCCCCCTTTTTGGGGCGGCTTAACAGAATTGTCTCCCCTTTTATTCATCTGGTCTTTATTTTAATTGTTTTGTATATTTTCAGCGTTCCAGTCGCAACATGGTGACATGGTGTGTGGCCCCATGACTAAGACCGATGGGTTGAAACATTTCAAGAAAATGTTTCAAAAATTGAAAGACGAAGGAACAATATCAGATGCCGATAGTGAATGCGAATACACAATTTATCGGTGGAAATCAGGATTTGGGGCACACGAGTCCATTGTTGTGGGATTCGAACACAAATTCTTCACCATCGAGATACGTTTAAAAAAGAAACAATTGATTCTTCATACGGAAGCTGTTCCCATCAAGAAGGAGGAATGGGGAACGTGTGGAGTGAAACAAACGACTGTAAAAGAACTGTTTTTCGCAGCCGGCAAAGCACGCGATTATATGAAAGGCTACCATTTTGTCTGTAGCGACTGCCAAGATTTTGTGAACCTTTTCCTTGTGGCTATTGGTTTTGGTGACCAAGTCACTGAGACGGATAGGGAAAAAATAGCCGCAGCGGGTTCAGCAGTAGTGGGTGGAGTAGGAATTGGTGTTTTCCTGGGAATAGCTCTGGGAAAAATTCTAACCGAGGAAAAAACATAATTATATATACACACACACACACATACACTAGCTGAAGTATCTGTTTCTGCCGAGAACAAAAACAATTCTCCATCTTTATGAAGTTAGATTGGATCAAATAGACGTGAGGCACCCCCAGAATGAGAAACAACGAAAAGGGACACATTTTGCCTAAATCTCTCCAGCCCCACCCCCCCAACTCGTTTTTCACTCTCCCACAACCCTGAGAAATATTTTAAGTTAAAAAAAAAATAAAAATTTGGCCCGACCCCTAAAATTTTCCCCGACCCCCTAATCTCTCCAGCCCCCCCCCCCCCAACAAAACAAATACGCATATTTATAATTAAAACGATGTTGTGTAGAGATGATGTCACCAAATTTGACGAAAAGGTATTTTCTGAGTGTCTCTCATGCTACAGGAATTCCTTCAGGTGGGAATCCAATGACATTCTCCAACTGCATTAATTTGATAAACCGTTTATGGCGATTCCAATAGCTTTCAATTCTCTGAATATGGACATTGGTAATGTTCAAAAAATGACGCAAAAATGGTTGACAGTGTCGTGGAAAAATCCAGAATTTAAAACTTTTCGTAAATACAACCACCACCCCATTCTTAAAACAAAAATTTGCGAAAGCAAAGTTATAAATGTGTATATTGTTTTGTTTCTCATTCATCCTGAAGTAAAAGTCTAAAAAAAAAATAATGTTATGGCAAAACGTGTCCTTTTGGTAGTTTCTCATTGTGGGGTGCCTCAAGTCTATTTAATCCGTTAGATTTCTTGATTGTTCGTCTTTAATTGTATTTTTTTTTAGTTTTGAATAAAATTGAAGTTACTTATCAAGAAAGACGTGTTTAAAACAAAAACCGACGTTAAGTCATTGTTGTACCCGATATTAAAAAGTGTGAATAAAAAAAGCATGATTTTTTTTTATAATCGTCTGTGTTAATTAATTGCAATGAACAACGACTGGATGCATTACAATCGTTTGTGTTAATTAATTGCAATTAACAACGATACTGAATGTATTATAATCATCTGTGTTAAATTAACAACTGGATGTATTATAATTGTCTGTGTTAATTAACAATGATAATTTACTAAAAGATACATAGTTTTATTTACAAGCACCTTTTCTAAATAAACATTTTTTTTTTAATTATAAAAAAAAACAGTTTTATTTAGAAAATATTTTGTTTTTAAAACTTCAAAGACTTCTAAAGAATATATATAGTTTTATTTACACACTGTTATTAAACAAAATGTATAAAAAAAACAAAACAAATAAAAAAGCCACAGGAATTCCTTCAGATCGAATTCCAATGACATCTTCTCCAACTGAGCATTCATTTAATAATATCCCCCCCCCCCGATCTCTCCCTACCCAACCCCCAAAGAAAAAATATCGGAGACTCCTCGGTCATAACAAAGAACCAGTTTTGTATACTCATGTTAAAATATGCTATTGAAGGTGCCTACGTCATATCAAAGAACCAGTTTTGTTATTCTTCCAAAATGGTTACCCATTTAGTAATGGCCGTGATATGCCTTGCTTCACTTCAATTTACAACAAAACACCTTGTCTTAACAACGTAATGAAAATAAAGAATAATAATGTGAAAAACTCTTCTCACAATGACATCATTTTCTGGAAGGATGAGTTTGCGATTAATTCTTAAAAAAATGGTCACCCATTTAGTAATCACCGGGATATGTAGAGTTAGGGTTAGCACGCTGAGTACAGACATTTAGGGGTTATGGTTAGCCTGCTGAGTACAGACATGTACGGGTTGGCCTGCTGAGTAGAGACATGTAGGGGTTAGTCCGCTGAGTACAGACATGTGTTTCTGAGACTTAGGGATGCCTATAAAACTGTTGGGAACCCGCCTAAAGATATTATACAATGAACCGTTTACGTATTGTGTTTTGGCATTAAATAACAAAAAAAAAAAACGGTTGATTTGCCATTAAACAAACTAAAGGATTATTTGTAAAATGTTACCCTGGTTATGATGACAGTCAAGTGTGGATATGTGTGTGTAATAGATAATGTGGCACTGTGTAACTATGCGTAGGCTTACCTTGTTCTGTTAGTGTGTGTGAGTGGGTTGCAATTTGCTTCCGTTCGTGTTAGTGCGTGTGACAGGATGGAGCTTGTACGTGAGTTTCTGAAGTGTTGTCCAAAGGGGGGGGCATAATTTTCTGGTCCTTTCGTAATGTAATACTGTAATTTTACATTTATTGCTCCTGGACAACGCTGGGTAGAACAAAACACAATGATATTCTTGATGCCGGGTAATTCTGTTCCCTCTACCTGTTTTCACAATAATATGAAGAGAAATGATGTTGATAATGAAAATCATCCAAAGAGATTTAAATGTAATACTGTAATTTATTGCTCCCGGACAAATCCAAGTAGAACAAAAGTTTACTTACCAAATACAATGTAATGTAGGTTAAAATCTGTTGATGTTTGTTGCATATTTCTCAAGTTATAGCGAAACATACATACAGACAACTGCCCTTTATATAATAGAAGATGAATGAACATATACTACTCTTTCCTCCAAAGGAGGAGGTAATCCCTGGGATACCAAATCTCCATTAGTAATGGATAGATTTTATCACAAATTCCTGAAAATCAAGTGCCCGGATTGAATAATAATTACCATTATTGGATTCATTCTGAAATATTAGAAAATTTTGTCTACTCTTGTTACAGGGCTTTGTTATGAATAAAATAAAATATTGTTCATCTAGGACTGATGAGAACGCCCCACTAAAAAAAAAATAATACGACAACCATCAGATTCCCAAACAAAGTGCATTTAAGAAGACCTCTTTGATTTTGTTACAGAGCTTTGTTTTCAATTGCATCCTCAAACAGACAGAGAGCACATTTTATATATATATATATATATATATATATATATATTTTATATATATATATAAAATAGAGTTGATTTTCCCCTCCGAACCCAGTTAGACTAGTCTATAAAACTAATGGGTCAAACGCATCGCTACACATTACTTCAGTCGCCTAATATCTTCGACCGTGTTTACAGAAACTATAAATTAAACATTATTTTTATTCCTCACTGTAAGCCTCTCCCAACTAATTGAACCAAAGAGAGGGTAGCACGCAAGTTTCTCTCTATGAATAATAACTCATACCCTCCTCAAACATCGTTTGGCAATTATTTCACAAGGAAATGCGATCAAGTTGCACCGTTTCAGAATTTCTAAAACATCCAATCACAGCAAAGCTTACATAGACATTACACATCAAATCATTCGCCGTAACACTACGTCACATTTTAAACAAAAAATAAACCTTCAATAAGAAACCAGATAAGTATTATTTTTCTTTCCAATAATTACACACCTACATCTGTTTTGTTTTATTTCTTTTCCGGGGATTTCGAACAACATGAATTGACTTGAATAGTTACTGAACCAAACTTATTTTTCGTTTACATAAAATAAAAACAGTTGTTTTCCGGGTATCACTTTCACGATTCACCCCCCCCCCCTCCTCTCCCCTAAAAAAATTAGATTCTATTTTTTAGGCGATTACGTGTATACAGTAAAACCCTGCTAAAACTGGTGGAATAAATAAAAAAAAAAAAAAGGAAAAGAAAAATAGTGCAAATAAGTCATTCTTTTATATTCATCCCTGGGCAGTGCTGGGAAACGGGTCCTGCTAGTTTTATATACAAAGTAAAGTGATATTTTCCCCAATTTTAATTCCTGGAATTCTCAAATTTTAGATGATTCGCTGCGCTTACATCCGGACGGTCAGCAAACAACCTCTTCTTTACTTACCAAGGTAAGTGCTTTTTAATGTGTTTGCTAACTCTTTATAAAGATATTAAATTATTTTTCCATTGCTTAGAGAAAAAAAAGGACAAAAACTTCATAAACTTTAAATTGCTTCCGTTTAGAAACTGATTTTTGAAGTCTAACTCCGCCCTCGTGGGGAGGCAAAACGAAAGATTACAAGTCAGCCGATTTTTTAAAAAGCGTATATATTTCGTTTATTTATTAAAATAAATTGCGTAATCTTCCGTTTTGCCTCCTCGGGCTAGGAGCAAAGTGTAGTATGGAAAAATCCATCTAAACTGAGGTAAGATCCAGAGTGCCCCTTTTTGGGAAGCTTGATTTACCCTACAAAACGAAAGATTACTTAAGTACGATGATAAATATTTCATACCCCTCCCCATTTCTGCCCTCGTGGGGAGGCAAGTAAATAGTGACACAAAAACATGTTTTAAAAGAAAACATGTTAATATTTTATTTGTTTTATTTATGGACTCTCTGCCTTAAAATAAATATTAACATGTTAAAAGAAAAAAAAATTCCGAAATATACTGCGTTTATTAAAATAATAAAAGATTTATTTACAAGTGTTTTGTAAATAGAGACCACGTGTATTGCGAGGTCAACCAGTGATTCCAAAACATGTCCCACGTCTTGTGTTAATGATCTGGGGTCCTTATTCTAGTCTTGATCCAATTTTACTACAAGACAGGCTCGTTTAAGAAAACCCAGGACAGTTTCATGCATCAGTTCGGATGTGAAAAGGCTCCACCCAAAAGCAGAATTCAGAACTGGGTGGACCACTTCGAGAAGTATGGGACCGTGGAGAACTTCAACAAAGAAGCGGACAGCCGAGCTGGTCGAAAGTGTGAGAGAGTCTCTCCAGGAGAGTCCGAAACGCTCTGTGCGTAAGCGAAGTCAGTTCCTCGGTATCTCCCGTGAGACTTGCAGGAGAGTGCTGGTGAACAATATCAGGGCTTACCCATACAGAATACAGACGCTGTAGATCCTTACAGCCTCAGACAAGAAGCAGAGGAGCGCTATGACAGTCAAGATGCTCGATAAGATCGAGGAGACACCAGGTTTCCTTAACCTCCTTTGGACCTCAGATGAAGCCCACTTCAATCTTGACGGAAAGGCGAACTCCAAGACAAATGTCTTCTGGGGTCCTCCAGACCCAATGAAGTAGCCACCAAGCCCCTGCACTCTCCTAATTGCACAGTGTGGGCTGCTATCTCGGTCAGAGGCATCATCGGACCAATCTTCATCGAAGAATCTGGCGCAGCAGTGACAGTCACCAAGGAGCGGTATGTGGAGGTCCTCAAAACCTTCAAGAGTTAGCTCCAGACCCTCTACTCGTCGCTCATGAGCAAATTCTGGTTCCAGCAAGACGGAGCAAGTTCTCACACCTCAAACCTGTCCTGAGATTGGCTGAAAGAGAACTTCGGAGGCCGAGTGATCAGTCTCAAGACTAATTTTGAGTGGCCACTCCATAGCCCGGACCTAAGCCCCCCAGATTATGTCCTTTGGAGCTATCTTAAAGACAGAACCATCACGGAACTCAAGGAAGCCATCAGAGTGGAGATGAGAGCCATTCCCAATTAAGTTTGTAAGAACGTCATGGACAACTTCGTTCTGTGCCTCAAGAAATGCACGGAGCTAAAAGGAGTCCATCTAGAACACATGCTGTAGAACGGAGAATAAAAGGCCAAATACCCTAGTGTTTTGATATGATGTTGTGAATATAATAAACTAGTTATGCCCCAAAATTCATTTCATTCAGACGAAACACTAAGAAACGGGGCCTAATTAGATTTAGGGCTCGTTTTTTGGGGGTCACCCTATATATATATATATATATATATTATTATTATTATTATTATTATTACTAGCCAAAATAGCCTCCCTACGGTCGTCTATTTTTGCTAGGCTACCGCGTCAGAAATGAACGCTCACCCGTAAACTGATGGAGCCCCAGTTATATTTCTTGGGTAGGTAGTCATCGAATTTCTTTGTTTCAAACCTAGAATATTTTTAGTTATAAAAAGAAAAACAAAAACAAAAAAAAGAATTTTTCACCCCCTAATATTTTCAGTTAAAAAAAGTTTTAAAAATTCCCCCCCCAATTTTTTTTTACCCTCCCCCATGATTAATGATATTTTCAGTTAAAATAAAAAAAAAATTTACCCCCCTCCCCCATAATTTTTTTTTACCCTCCCCATGATTACTAATATTTTCAGTTAAAAAAAATGTTTTAAGCCCACCCCCCACATTTTTTTACCCTTCCCCATGAATACTAATATTTTCAGTAAGAAAAAATTTTTTTTTTAGCCCCCCTCAAATCTTTTTACCCTCCCCCCATGATTACTATATTTTCAGTTAAAAAAAGAAAAAAAAATTTATCCCCCCCCCAAAAGTTTTTTACCCTTCCCCATGAATAGTATTATTTTCAGTTAGAAAAAAAAGAAAAAAAATTTTACCCCCCCCCCCCCCAAAAAAAAATTTTTTACTCTCCACCATCCATAAGAAGATTTTTAGTTAAACATTTTCTTTTTAACTCCTTCCACCCCTGAAAAAAAATTGTTCCCATAAAAAAAGAAAAGAAAATTAGGAGACGCCTCGGTCATATCAAAGAACACATGTTTAAATATGATATCGAAAGCACGTACATCATATCAAAGAACCAGTTTTGTTATTCTTCCAAAATGGTTACCCATTTAATAATGGCCGAGATATTTGTTGCTTAACTTCAATTTACAATAAAACACCTTTTCTTATCAGCGTAATGATAATATAGAATGATAATGTGGAAAAATCCTCTCACAATGACGTCACTTCCGGACGGACCGGAAGGATGAGTGAGCAATTTATTTTTTCCAAAATGGTCACCAATTTACTAATGGCTGGGATATTCCTTGCTAAACTTTAATTTACAGCAGAACACATTGTCTTAAAAACGTAATGAAAATAAAGAATCATAAAGTGAACAAAATCCTCTCACAATGACGTCACTTCCGGAAAGAACCGGAAAGTTGAGTCAGCAATTTAGTTTTCCAAAATGGTCACCCATTTACTAATGGCTGGGATATGTCTTGTTTACTTTTAATATTTAGTATATATCTCTAACTATGTTTACTTTTATATTATTAAAACCACCTCTGTAGAGTATTGAGCACTTTCATATTTAGTATATATCTCTTACTAAGTGTAATATTATATCATTACAACCACCAGCTCTAGAGTATTGAGCACTTTTATATTCAGTATATATCTCTTACTAAATGTAATATTATATAATCACTATCATTATCTCTATCTAGAGTATTGAGCACTTTCACATTAAAAATATATCTCTTACGAAGTGTAATATAATATTACAACCATAAGCTCTTTCAAGAGTATTGAGAACTTTCATATTTAGTAATATATCTTACTAAGTGTAATATCACAACCATAAGCTCTATCTGGAGTATTGAGCACTTTCATATTCAGTATACATCTCGTACTAAGTGTTATTTCATATTATTACAACCACCAGCTCTATCTTGAGTATCGAGCACTTCCATGTTCAGTATATATCTCTTACTAAGTGTAATATTATATACTCACTACCATCAGCTCTATCTAGAGTATTGAGCACTTTCACATCTCGTACTAAGTGTTATTTTATATTATTACAAGTCTTTAAAAAAATTAGAATTTTATTTCGGGCTAAAAATACAATTTTAGACTAATTAATAAATTTCATCCAAAATGTGTGTGAAAATCCAACGAAATATTCAAATAATAATATATTGTAAATAAACTTCGATTTTCAAAAAAAAAACATTCACATTTTGACTTATTTCAATAAATGTTCTATTAATTAATTATTTTGAATTATTGATTTTGTGCTACTTTACTGAATTCGCAATCTTTCATGTTTCATTTATTTTTCATGTTTCATTTACTTTTAAGTTTAAAAATCACGAAACAGCATTTTTTTTCAGAAATGAGAGCAACTTTTATCAAATTATTCAGCTAAAACTAATGATAATAAAATGTTCATATAAACAATAAAACTACTTAAGAATAGGGATTTGTCTTCTTTTTGTGTTTATAAACCAAGAGATATTTCCATGCAGTACAACTGATGATAATCTTTTGATTCGTGATCGTTAATGAATAAATACTAGACCATTGCGGGTTTCAGTAGAGGGCACAGACCGATAAATTGTTGTTTTGACTAAAGTATATGTAAAATAATCATAGCACTGTTAAAAATTAATATTTTTAGAAATTTTTTTTCAGGAGGTGACACTGTGAACCATAGGGAATAATATTCCATAAAAAAATAATTTGGGAAAAATCTTTAAAAAATTTTTTTTCAGGAGGTGACACTGTGAACCATAGGGAATAATATTCCATAAAAAGATCATTTTGGAAAAATCTTTAAAAAATCTTTTTTCAGGAGGTGACACTGTGAACCATAGATAACATTATTCCATAAAAAATAATTTTGGAAACATCTTTAAAAAAATATTTTCAGGAGGTGACACTGTGAACCATAGATAACATTATTCCATAAAAAATAATTTTGGAAACATCTTTAAAAAAATATTTTTCAGGAGGTGACACTGTGAATCATAGGGAATAATATTCCATAAAAAAATAATTTTTGAAAAATTAAAAAAAAATTTTTTTTCAGGAGGTGACACTGTGAACCATAATGAATAATATTCCATACAAAAAAAATTTTGGAAAAATAAAAAAAAATTTTTTTCAAGAGGTGACACTGTGAACCATAGGGAATAATATTCGCTAAAAAAATAATTTTTGAAAAATCTTTAAAAAATTAGTTTTCAGGATGGGACACTGTGAACCATAAAAAAATAATTTTGGAAAAATTAAACAAAAATTATTTTTCAGGAGGTGACACTGTGAACCATAGGGAATAATATTCCATAAAAAATAATTTTGGAAAAATTTAAAAAAAAATTTTTTTCAGGAGGTGACACTGTGAACCATAAGGAATAATATTCCACAAAAAAATAATTTACGAAAAATTAAAAAAAATTTTTTTCAGGAGGTGACACTGTGAACCATAGGGAATAATATTCTATAAAAAGATCATTTTGGAAAAATCTTTAAAAAATCTTTTTTCAGGAGGTGACACTGTGACCCATAGATAATAATATTCCATAAAAAAATAATTTTGGAAAAAGCTTTAAAAAATTATTTTTCAGGAGGTGACACTGTGACCCATAGGGAATAATATTCCATAAAAAATAATTTTGGAAAAATTAAAATTATTTTTTTTCAGGTGACACTGGGAACCATAGGGAATAATATTCCATAAAAAAATAAGTTTTGAAAAATCTTTAAAAAAAATTTGTTTCGAAGAGGTGACACTGTAAACTATAGGGAATAATATTCTATAAAAAAATAATTTTGGAAAAATCTTTTAAAAATTTTATTTTAGGAGGTGACACTGAACCATAGGGAATAATATTCCATGAAAAAATAATTTTAGAAAGATCTTTAAAAAATTAGTTTTCAGGAGGTGACACTGTGAACCATAGGGAATAATATTCCATAAAAAAATAATTTTGGAAAAAGTTTAAAAAGAACTTTTTTCAAGAGGTAACACTGTGAACCATAGAGAATAATATTCCATAAAAAAATAATTTTGGAAAAGCTTTAAAAAATTAGTTTCAAGGAGGTGACACTGAACCATAGGGAATAATATTCCATAAAAAAATAATTTTAGAAAGATCTTTAAAAAATTAGTTTTCAGGAGGTGACACTGTGAACCATAGGGAATAATATTCCATAAAAAAATAATTTTGGAAAAAGTTTAAAAAAGAACTTTTTTCAAGAGGTAACACTGTGAACCATAGAGAATAATATTCCATAAAAAAATAATTTTGGAAAAGCTTTAAAAAATTAGTTTCAAGGAGGTGACACTGTGAACAATAGGGAATAATATTCCATAAAAAAATAATTTTGGAAAAAGTTTTAAAAAACTTTTTCAAGAGGTGACACTGTGAACCATAGAGAATAATATTCAATAAAAAATAATTTTGGAAAAAGCTTTAAAAAATTAGTTTTCAGGAGGTGACACTGTTAACAATAAGCAATAATATTCCATAAAAAAATAATTTTGGAAAAAGTTTTAAAAAACTTTTTCAAGAGGTGACACTGTGAACCATAGGGAATAATATTCCATAAAAAAATAATTTGGAAAAAATCTTTTAAAACTTTATTTTCAGGAGGTGACACTGTGAACCATAGGGAATAATATTCCATAAAAAAATAATTTGGAAAAAATCTTTTAAAACTTTATTTTCAGGAGGTGACAATGTGAACCATAGGGAATAATATTCCATAAAAAAATAATTTTAGAAAAATGAAAAAATTTTTAAAAATTTGTTTTCAGGAAGTGACACTGTGAACCATAGGGAATAATATTCCACAAAAAAATAATTTGGAAAAAATCTTTAAAAAAATTTTTTTCTGGGAGGTGACACTGTGAACCATAGGGAATAATATTCCACAAAAGATGATTTTGGAAAAATATTTTAAAAATTTGTTTTCATGAGGTCACACTGTGAACCATAGGGAATAATATTCCATAAAAAAATAGTTTTGGAAAAATCTTTAAAAAATTTTTTTTTCAGGAGGTGACACTGTGAACAATAGGGAATAATATTCCATAAAAAAATAATTTTGGAAAAATCATGAAAAAAATTTTTTTAAGGATGTGACACTGTGAACCATAGGGAATAATATTCCATAAAAAAATAGTTTTCAGGAGGTGACAATAGGAAATAATATTCCATAAATAAATAATTTTAGAAAAATGAAAAAAAAATTTTTTTCAGTAGGTGACACTGTTAACCGTACGGAATAATATTCCATAAAAATAATTTTGAAACAATTAAAAAAAAAAATTTTTTCAGGGGGTTACACTGAACCATAGGGAATAATATTCCATAAAAAAATAAGTTTGGAAAAATCTTTTAAAAATTAGTTTTCAGGAGGTGACACTGTGAACTATAGGGAATAATATTCCAGAAAAAAATAATTTTGGAAAAATCTTTAAAAACTTTATTTTCAGGAGGTGACACTGTGAACCATAGGGAATAATATTCCATAAAAAAATAATTTTGGAAAAATCTTTAAAACATTTTTCAGGAGGTGACACTGTGAACCATAGGGAATCATATTCCATAAAATAATAATTTTGGAAAAATATTTTAAATTTTTTTTTTCAGGAGGTGACACTGTGAACACTAGGGAATAATATTCCACAAAAAAACAATTTTGGAAAAATCTTTAAAAAATATTATTACAAAGGTGACACTGTGAACCATAGGGAATAATATTCCATAAAAAATAATTTTGGAAAAATCTTTAAAAAATTAGTTTTCAGGAGGTGACAATGTGAACCATAGGGAATAATATTCCATAAAAAAATAATTTACGAAAAATTAAAAAAAAAATTTTTTTCAGGAGGTGACACTGTGAACCGTACAGTATAATATTCCATAAAAAATAACTTTGGAAAAATGAAAAAAATTTTTTTTTCAGGAGGTGACACTGTGAACCATAGGGAATAATATTCCATAAAAAAATAATTTTGGAAAAATCTTTTTAAAATTTATTTTCAGGAGGTGACACTTTGAACCCTAGGGAATAATATTCCATAAAAAAATAATTTTAGAAAAATAAAAAATAAAATTTTTTTCAGGAGGTGACACTGTGAACCATAGGGAATAATATTCCATAAAAACTAATTTTGGAAAAATCTTTTTAAAATTTTTTTTCAGGAGGTGACACTGTGAACCATAGGGAATAATATTCTATAAAAAAATCTTTTTTGAAAAATCTTTTAAAAATTTGTTTTCAGGGGGTTACACTGAACTATAGGGAATAATATTCCACAAAAAAATAATTTTGGAAAAATCTTTTTAAAATTTTTTTATGGAATATTATTCCCTATGGTTCACAGAACCATAGGGAATAATATTCCATAAAAAAATAATTTTGGAAAAATCTTAAAAAAAATTTTTTTCAGGAGGTGACACTGAACCATAGGGAATAATATTCCATAAAAAAATAAGTTTGGAAAAATCTTTTAAAAATTTGTTTCGAGGAGGTGACACTGTAAACTATAGGGAATAATATTCTATAAAAAAATAATTTTGGAAAAATCTTTTAAAAATTTTTTTTCAGGAGGTGACACTGTGAACGATAGGGAATAATATTCCACAAAAAAATAATTTTGGAAAAATATTTTTAAAATTTTTTCAGGAGGTGACATAGTGAACCATAGAGAATAATATTCCATAAAAAAATAATTGTGGAAAAAGTTAAAAAAGAACTTTTTTCAAGAGGTGACACTGTGAACCATAGGGAATAATATTCCATCAAAAAATAATTTGGGAAAAAGTAAAAAAAAACTTTTTTTTAAGATGTGGCACTGTGAACCATAGTGAATAATATTCCACAAAAAAATAATTTGGAAAAAATCTTTTAAAAAAATTTTTTTCACGAGGGAACACTGTAAACAATAGGGAAA
The DNA here is from genome assembly GCA_963556195.1 of Sepiola atlantica. Classification (NCBI taxonomy): domain Eukaryota; kingdom Metazoa; phylum Mollusca; class Cephalopoda; order Sepiida; family Sepiolidae; genus Sepiola; species Sepiola atlantica. The sequence goes on from OY744549.1 coordinate 47,750,714, forward strand.
AATATTCCATAAAAAAATAATTTTGGAAAAATCATAAAAAATTTTTTTTTAAGAAGGTGACACTGTGAACCATAGGGAATAATATTCCATAAAAAATAATTTTGGAAAAATCTTTAAAAAATTAGTTTTCAGGAGGTGACAATGTGAACCATAGGGAATAATATTGAATAAAATAATAATTTTAGAAAAATTAAAAAAATTTTTTTTTCAGGAGGTGACACTGTTAACCGTACGGAATAATATTCCATAAAAATAATTTTGAAACTATTAAAAAAAAAAATAGGGAATAATATTCCATAAAAAAATAAGTTTGGAAAAATCTTTTAAAAATTTGTTTTCAGGAGGTGACACTGTGAACCATAGGGAATAATATTCCATAAAAAGATCATTTTCGAAAATCTTTAAAAAACTTTTTTACAGGGGTGACACTGTGAACAATTGGGAATAATATTCCACCAAAAAATAATTTTGGAAAAATCTTTTTAAAAATTTTTTTCAGGAGTTTACACTGTGAACCATAGGGAATAATATTCCATAAAATAATAATTTTGCAAAAATTAAAAAAAAATTTTTTCAGGAGGTTACACTGTGAACCATAGGGAATAATATTCCATAAAAAATAATTTTGGAAAAATTAAAAAAAATTTTTTTTTCAGGAGGTGACACTGTGAACCATAAGAGAATAATATTCCACAAAAAAATAATTTACGAAAAATTAAAAAAAATTTTTTTTTCAGGAGGTGACGGTGTGAACCTTAGGGAATATTTTTCTATAAAGAAATCTTTTTTGAAAAATCTTTAAAAAATTAGTTTTCAGGAGGTGACAATAGGGAATAATATACCATAAAAAAATAATTTTAGAAAAATTAAAAAAAAATTTTTTTCAGTAGGTGACACTGTTAACCGTACGGAATAATATTCCATAAAAATAATTTTGAAACAATTAAAAAAAAAAAATCTTTCAGGGGGTTACACTGAACCATAGGGAATAATATTCCATAAAAAAATAAGTTTGGAAAAATCTTTAAAAAATATTTTTTCAAGAGGTGACACTGTGAACCATAGGGAATAATATTCAATAAAAAAATAATTTTTGAAAAAGGTAAAAAAAACTTTTTTCAAGAGGTGACACTGTGAACCATAAGGAATAATATTCCACAAAAAAATAATTTTGGAAAAATCTCTAAAAACTTTATTTTCAGGAGGTGACACTGTGAACCATAGGGAATAATATTCCATAAAAACTAATTTTGGAAAAATCTTTTTAAAATTTTTTTTCAGGAGGTGACACTGTGAACCATAGGGAATAATATTCTATAAAGAAATCTTTTTTGAAAAATCTTTTTAAAATTTGTTTTCAGGGGGTTACACTGAACTATAGGGAATAATATTCCACAAAAAAATAATTTTGGAAAAATCTTTTAAAAATCTTTTTCAGGAGGTGACACTGTGAACCATAGGGAATAATATTCCATAAAAAAATAATTTTGGAAAAATCTTTAAAAAAATTTTTTTCAGGAGGTGACACTGAACCATAGGGAATAATATTCCATAAAAAAATAAGTTTGGAAAAATCTTTTAAAAATTTCTTTCGAGGAGGTGACACTGTAAACTATAAAGAATAATATTCTATAAAAAAATAATTTTGGAATAATCTTTTAAAAAATTTTTTTCAGGAGGTGACACTGTGAACCATAGGGAATAATATTCCATCAAAAAATAATTTTGGAAAAATCTTAAATTTTTTTTTCAGGAGGTAACACTGTGAACCATAGGGAATAATATTCCATGAAAAAATAATTTTTGAAAAATCTTTAAAACATTTTTCAGGAGGTGACACTGTGAACCATAGGGAATCATATTCCATAAAATAATAATTTTGGAAAAATATTTTAAATTTTTTTTTTCAGGAGGTGACACTGTGAACACTAGGGAATAATATTCCACAAAAAAACAATTTTGGAAAAATCTTTAAAAAATATTATTACAAAGGTGACACTGTGAACCATAGGGAATAATATTCCATAAAAAATAATTTTGGAAAAATCTTTAAAAAATTAGTTTTCAGGAGGTGACAATGTGAACCATAGGGAATAATATTCCATAAAAAAATAATTTACGAAAAATTAAAAAAAAAATTTTTTTCAGGAGGTGACACTGTGAACCGTACAGTATAATATTCCATAAAAAATAACTTTGGAAAAATGAAAAAAAATTTTTTTTCAGGAGGTGACACTGTGAACCATAGGGAATAATATTCCATAAAAAAATAATTTTGGAAAAATCTTTTTAAAATTTATTTTCAGGAGGTGACACTTTGAACCCTAGGGAATAATATTCCATAAAAAAATAATTTTAGAAAAATAAAAAATAAAATTTTTTTCAGGAGGTGACACTGTGAACCGTACGGAATAATATTCCATAAAAATAATTTTGGAAAAATTTTAAAAAAATTTGTTTTCAGGAGGTTACACTGAACCATAAGGAATAATATTATATAAAAAAATAATTTTTGAAAAATCTTTTAAAAATTTGTTTTCAGGAGGTGACACTGTGAACCATTGGGAATAATATTCCATAAAACAATAATTTTGGAAAAATCTTTTAAAAATATGTTTTCAGGAGGTGACACTGTGAACCATAGGGAATAATATTCCATAAAAAAATAATTTTGGAAAGATCTTTAAAAAATTAGTTTTCAGGAGGTGACACTGTGAACCATAGGGAATAATATTCCATAAAAAAATAATTTTGGAAAACGTTAAAAAAAACTTTTTTTCAAGAGGTGACACTGTGAACCATAGGGAATAATATTCCATAAAAAATAATTTGGGAAAAATCTTTTAAAAATTTGTTTTCAGGAGGTGACACTTTGAACCATAGAGAATAATATTTTATAAAAAAATAATTTGGGGAAAAAATTTTTTGTAAACATTTAAATATTTTTTTCTAAGATTAGCATTTGTATGAACAAGTAAAAATAAATTGAATAACATATTACAGTTTTTACATTGGTTAAACGAAAGTGTAGACGACAGTGCGGAACGAGTGAAGCCTTGCTCCACACTTATCTATACGAGCACACCTGGCGATGGAGTCTGCGTGGTACTGACGTATTTGCGGCATTGATAGTAACTATCGGGGGAGAATATCTAACGTAAAAACTGTAATCTGTTATTGAATGCATTTTTACTTGTTCATATAAGTGAAAATTAAAAACTTGTTAAATTTTTTTCTCCCAAATTATCATTTCTTTTGTTGAAAATAAAATTATGTTATATTATTCACTATGGCTCCTGAAAACTATTTTTTTTTAAAATTAACCCAGTGAGTAACATGGGCACATTAATGTTTTTGTAAACTTTACCAATTGGTGGGTGCACCCCCTAGTGCACCCACTCTCAAAACTTTTAAAAATCAGATACACAAAAATTAATAGAGAAAAGAATTGCTCTACATCAAATTTTAAGTTCTATTTAAAAGGATCTGTGTGTGCGTGTGTGAGCATTAATATGTATGTGCTTGGTAAAATACTAAACAACTATTCAACTTTTCTATAGATGGAGATACTAGTGTATTACATAAATACTAATATATTATATGAATACTAATACATTCCATAAATACTAATATATTACATGAATACTAATGTATTACATCAATACTAATGTATTACATAAATACTAATGTATTACATGAATACTAATATATTCCATAAATACTAATATATTACATAAATACTAATGTATTACATCAATACTAATGTATTACATGAATACTAATATATTACATTAATACAAATGTATTACATAAATACAAATGTATTAAATAAAAACTAATGTATTACATAAAAACTAATGTATTACATAAATACTAATGTATTACATAAATACAAATGTATTACATAAAGACTAATATATTACATAAATACTCATGTATTACATAAATACTAATATATTACATAAATACTAATGTATTACATACATTCTAATATATTAAATAAATACTAATGTATTACATACATACTAATATATTACATAAATACTAATGTATTACATAAATACTAATGTCTTACATAAATACTAATGTATTACATACATACTAATATATTACATAAATACTAATATATTACATACATACTAATGTATTACATAAATACTAATATATTACATAAATACTAATATATTACATAAATACTAATGTATTACATAAATACTAATATATTACATAAATACTAATATATTACATAATACTAATGTATTACATAAATACTAATATATTACGTAAGTACTACTGTATTACATAAATACTAATATATTACATAAATACTAATGTATTACATAAATACTAATGTATTACATAAATACTAATGTATTACATAAATACTAATATATTATATAAATACTAATGTATTACATAAATACTAATGTATTATATAAATACTAATGTATTACATAAATACTAATGTATTGCATACTAAACAACTACTAAACAACTATTCAACTTTTCTATAGATGGAGATTCAGGACCACTTCCATTGTCTTCTCCGAAAATTTTTACATAGGAATAAACTTTTAGTTTTTATGTAGATTCTCTAACATTTCTTTCTATATTGGAACATACGCATACACACACAGACATTCATCATATGAGAGAGAGAGAGAGAGAGAGAGTAAAACATATAAAATATAAATGTCCAAATTATTAAACAAATTTCTATATGGGAACATACGCATACACACACAGACATTCATCATATGAGAGAGAGAGTAAAACATATAAAATATAAATGTCCAAATTATTAAACAAATTTCTATATGGGAACATACGCATACACACACAGACATTCATCATATGAGAGAGAGAGAGTAAAACATATAAAATATAAATGTCCAAATTATTAAACAAATTTCTATATGGGAACATACGCATACACACACAGACATTCATCATATGAGAGAGAGAGTAAAACATATAAAATATAAATGTCCAAATTATTAAACAAATTTCTATATGGGAACATACGCATACACACACAGACATTCATCATATGAGAGAGAGAGTAAAACATATAAAATATAAATGTCCAAATTATTAAACAAATTTCTATATGGGAACACACAGACATTCATCATATGAGAGAGAGAGTAAAACATATAAAATATAAATGTCCAAATTATTAAACAAATTTCTATATGGGAACACACAGACATTCATCATATGAGAGAGAGAGTAAAACATATAAAATATAAATGT
>OY744549.1:47760969-47800969 GCA_963556195.1 Sepiola atlantica
ATTGATTTTTAAAACGAAAATTTATCATTTAAATGAATAGTCAGTGATTTTTTTATTGTATGAATTAAAACTTTCTCAAAATAGTCAACATTGATTTTTAAAACGAAAATTTATCATTTAAATGAATAGTCAGTGATTTTTATATTGTATGAATTAAAACTCTCAAAATAGTCAACAGTGATTTTTAAAACGAAAATTTATCATTTAAATGAATAGTCAGTGATTTTTTATTTTATGAATTAAAACTTTCTCAAAATAGTCAACATTGATTTTTAAAACGAAAATTTATCATTTAAATGAATAGTCAGTGATTTTTTATTGTATGAATTAAAACTTTCTCAAAATAGTCAACATTGATTTTTAAAACGAAAATTTATCATTTAAATGAATAGTCAGTGATTTTTTTATTGTATGAATTAAAACTCTCAAAATAGTCAACAGTGATTTTTAAAACGAAAATTTATCATTTAAATGAATAGTCAGTGATTTTTATATTGTATGAATTAAAACTCTCTAAATAGTCAACAGTGATTTTTAAAACAAAAATTTATCATTTAAATGAATAGTCAGTGATTTTTTTATTGTATGAATTTAAACTTTCTCAAAATAGTCAACATTGATTTTTAAAACGAAAATTTATCATTTAAATGAATAGTCAGTGATTTTTTTATTGTATGAATTAAAACTTTCTCAAAATAGTCAACATTGATTTTTAAAACGAAAATTTATCATTTAAATGAATAGTCAGTGATTTTTTTATTGTATGAATTAAAACTTTCTCAAAATAGTCAACATTGATTTTTAAAACGAAAATTTATCATTTAAATGAATAGTCAGTGATTTTTATATTGTATGAATTAAAACTCTCAAAATAGTCAACAGTGATTTTTAAAACGAAAATTTATCATTTAAATGAATAGTCAGTGATTTTTTATTGTATGAATTAAAACTTTCTCAAAATAGTCAACATTGATTTTTAAAACGAAAATTTATCATTTAAATGAATAGTCAGTGATTTTTTATTGTATGAATTAAAACTCTCAAAATAGTCAACATTGATTTTTAAAACGAAAATTTATCATTTAAATGAATAGTCAGTGATTTTTTTATTGTATGAATTAAAACTTTCTCAAAATAGTCAACATTGATTTTTAAAACGAAAATTTATCATTTAAATGAATAGTCAGTGATTTTTATATTGTATGAATTAAAACTCTCAAAATAGTCAACAGTGATTTTTAAAACGAAAATTTATCATTTAAATGAATAGTCAGTGATTTTTTTATTGTATGAATTAAAACTCTCAAAATAGTCAACAGTGATTTTTAAAACAAAAATTTATCATTTAAATGAATAGTCAGTGATTTTTTTATTGTATGAATTAAAACTTTCTCAAAATAGTCAACATTGATTTTTAAAACGAAAATTTATCATTTAAATGAATAGTCAGTGATTTTTTATTGTATGAATTAAAACTTTCTCAAAATAGTCAACATTGATTTTTAAAACGAAAATTTATCATTTAAATGAATAGTCAGTGATTTTTTATTGTATGAATTAAAACTTTCTCAAAATAGTCAACATTGATTTTTAAAACGAAAATTTATCATTTAAATGAATAGTCAGTGATTTTTTTATTGTATGAATTAAAACTTTCTCAAAATAGTCAACATTGATTTTTAAAACGAAAATTTATCATTTAAATGAATAGTCAGTGATTTTTTTATTGTATGAATTAAAACTTTCTCAAAATAGTCAACATTGATTTTTAAAACGAAAATTTATCATTTAAATGAATAGTCAGTGATTTTTTTATTGTATGAATTAAAACTTTCTCAAAATAGTCAACATTGATTTTTAAAACGAAAATTTATCATTTAAATGAATAGTCAGTGATTTTTTATCGTATGAATTAAAACTTTCTCAAAATAGTCAACATTGATTTTTAAAACGAAAATTTATCATTTAAATGAATAGTCAGTGATTTTTATATTGTATGAATTAAAACTCTCTAAATAGTCAACATTGATTTTTAAAACAAAAATTTATCATTTAAATGAATAGTCAGTGATTTTTTTATTGTATGAATTAAAACTCTCTAAATAGTCAACAGTGATTTTTAAAACAAAAATTTATCATTTAAATGAATAGTCAGTGATTTTTTTATTGTATGAATTAAAACTCTCAAAATAGTCAACAGTGATTTTTAAAACGAAAATTTATCATTTAAATGAATAGTCAGTGATTTTTTTATTGTATGAATTAAAACTTTCTCAAAATAGTCAACAGTGATTTTTAAAACAAAAATTTATCATTTAAATGAATAGTCAGTCATTTTTTTATTGTATGAATTAAAACTCTCAAAATAGTCAACAGTGATTTTTAAAACGAAAATTTATCATTTAAATGAATAGTCAGTGATTTTTTTATTGTATGAATTAAAACTCTCAAAATAGTCAACAGTGATTTTTAAAACAAAAATTTATCATTTAAATGAATAGTCAGTGATTTTTTTATTGTATGAATTAAAACTCTCAAAATAGTCAACAGTGATTTTTAAAACAAAAATTTATCATTTAAATGAATAGTCAGTGATTTTTTTATTGTATGAATTAAAACTTTCTCAAAATAGTCAACATTGATTTTTAAAACGAAAATTTATCATTTAAATGAATAGTCAGTGATTTTTTATTGTATGAATTAAAACTTTCTCAAAATAGTCAACATTGATTTTTAAAACGAAAATTTATCATTTAAATGAATAGTCAGTGATTTTTTATTGTATGAATTAAAACTTTCTCAAAATAGTCAACATTGATTTTTAAAACGAAAATTTATCATTTAAATGAATAGTCAGTGATTTTTTTATTGTATGAATTAAAACTTTCTCAAAATAGTCAACATTGATTTTTAAAACGAAAATTTATCATTTAAATGAATAGTCAGTGATTTTTTTATTGTATGAATTAAAACTTTCTCAAAATAGTCAACATTGATTTTTAAAACGAAAATTTATCATTTAAATGAATAGTCAGTGATTTTTTTATTGTATGAATTAAAACTTTCTCAAAATAGTCAACATTGATTTTTAAAACGAAAATTTATCATTTAAATGAATAGTCAGTGATTTTTTATCGTATGAATTAAAACTTTCTCAAAATAGTCAACATTGATTTTTAAAACGAAAATTTATCATTTAAATGAATAGTCAGTGATTTTTATATTGTATGAATTAAAACTCTCTAAATAGTCAACATTGATTTTTAAAACAAAAATTTATCATTTAAATGAATAGTCAGTGATTTTTTTATTGTATGAATTAAAACTCTCTAAATAGTCAACAGTGATTTTTAAAACAAAAATTTATCATTTAAATGAATAGTCAGTGATTTTTTTATTGTATGAATTAAAACTCTCAAAATAGTCAACAGTGATTTTTAAAACGAAAATTTATCATTTAAATGAATAGTCAGTGATTTTTTTATTGTATGAATTAAAACTTTCTCAAAATAGTCAACAGTGATTTTTAAAACAAAAATTTATCATTTAAATGAATAGTCAGTCATTTTTTTATTGTATGAATTAAAACTCTCAAAATAGTCAACAGTGATTTTTAAAACGAAAATTTATCATTTAAATGAATAGTCAGTGATTTTTTTATTGTATGAATTAAAACTCTCAAAATAGTCAACAGTGATTTTTAAAACAAAAATTTATCATTTAAATGAATAGTCAGTGATTTTTTTATTGTATGAATTAAAACTCTCAAAATAGTCAACAGTGATTTTTAAAACAAAAATTTATCATTTAAATGAATAGTCAGTGATTTTTTTATTGTATGAATTAAAACTTTCTCAAAATAGTCAACATTGATTTTTAAAACGAAAATTTATCATTTAAATGAATAGTCAGTGATTTTTTATTGTATGAATTAAAACTTTCTCAAAATAGTCAACATTGATTTTTAAAACGAAAATTTATCATTTAAATGAATAGTCAGTGATTTTTTATTGTATGAATTAAAACTTTCTCAAAATAGTCAACATTGATTTTTAAAACGAAAATTTATCATTTAAATGAATAGTCAGTGATTTTTTTATTGTATGAATTAAAACTTTCTCAAAATAGTCAACATTGATTTTTAAAACGAAAATTTATCATTTAAATGAATAGTCAGTGATTTTTTTATTGTATGAATTAAAACTTTCTCAAAATAGTCAACATTGATTTTTAAAACGAAAATTTATCATTTAAATGAATAGTCAGTGATTTTTTTATTGTATGAATTAAAACTTTCTCAAAATAGTCAACATTGATTTTTAAAACGAAAATTTATCATTTAAATGAATAGTCAGTGATTTTTTATCGTATGAATTAAAACTTTCTCAAAATAGTCAACATTGATTTTTAAAACGAAAATTTATCATTTAAATGAATAGTCAGTGATTTTTATATTGTATGAATTAAAACTCTCTAAATAGTCAACATTGATTTTTAAAACAAAAATTTATCATTTAAATGAATAGTCAGTGATTTTTTTATTGTATGAATTAAAACTCTCTAAATAGTCAACAGTGATTTTTAAAACAAAAATTTATCATTTAAATGAATAGTCAGTGATTTTTTTATTGTATGAATTAAAACTCTCAAAATAGTCAACAGTGATTTTTAAAACGAAAATTTATCATTTAAATGAATAGTCAGTGATTTTTTTATTGTATGAATTAAAACTTTCTCAAAATAGTCAACAGTGATTTTTAAAACAAAAATTTATCATTTAAATGAATAGTCAGTCATTTTTTTATTGTATGAATTAAAACTCTCAAAATAGTCAACAGTGATTTTTAAAACGAAAATTTATCATTTAAATGAATAGTCAGTGATTTTTTTATTGTATGAATTAAAACTCTCAAAATAGTCAACAGTGATTTTTAAAACGAAAATTTATCATTTAAAACTAAAATCCAACACTCAACATTGTTTTAGTTTTTTAAACATCTTTATTAAACTATTAATATCTCGCAGATTGAGGTCATTCAGATACATTTTGGGATTTAAAATATTCAGTCTAACACTTCCGGTTGACTGGGTTGAATGAATTGAACTCTTTTATTACGATTTGTGATGACAGTAAATGCCACCTAAACTGCAGAAGTCATGGATTTTTTTACATATAATTTTAATAAAATAAAAAATAAAATATATAAAAATAAAATAAAATAAATAAAAAAGTCTAGGATTTTTTATTATGTTTACGTAACATGCATATTTATAAAAGAAAATGTCGCTGCTTCTGCAGTTTCACAATCACATGTTAGGTTTTTCTTTAAAAAAAAAGCTAAAGAAATGTATAAACTTTTTTATGTGCTTACGTGGTAGCTAAAAAGAAGACTATATACCCCAAATTACGCAAATTCATCCAGTATTTATTAAAAAATAAAAAACGAGTTTATCTATATGTCGCCATTTTTCTTATATTTTGAGTTTTTCCGAAAGTTATCTCCCTTGCCTAATCTGTAAGCTGAAATGTCTACCAATACGTAAGATCGTTTTTTTCTTTTTCTTATAAATATTGAAGAGGATTAGGGTTCCAACCCCGTCACGTATTTGAAAGGCCTCGTATATATATATATATATATATATATATATATATATATATATATATATATGTATGTGTGTGTGTGTGTGTGTGTGTGTGTGTGTGTCGAGGCAGCATTTTTTCTCTAAGGCACGTATTATTAAAAATAACCGACAACTCATGTCTGGATATTTTTGTATGAATCCCTTCCATTTTCCGGATTAAAGTCCTAATCTCGGATGCGAATTGGCTGATGAAACTGTCGTAATTTTCTTTTAGGTCCAAAGTACTTTCTGACCCGTCTGGGTCCATCTTCAGTGGAATTATGTCAATAAGGTAAAGACCTGGAGTGAGTTTATAGTTAATTTTGGCGGGAAAATTTAAATACGAAACGTTTACCTGATTGATATAATTCAAATTCAGACGACGTATATCTGCCACATTGCAGGTGGCACAAGCGAAATGGCAACAGAAGCAAATGTTGGAAGTCATTCATGAAACGTTTCACCTCAAGCTTGAGACAAGAAGACAAGAAACGAAAATAATATAATAATAATAAAATGGCCAGGCAGAATCAAATATTGATTCGTCAGATACAATGCTATAGCGGTCTTACTTAAAGAATCCAACTGACTTAATTTTATATATTAGATATGTGTTCTATTTTATGTAAAGAATACAGACTGAAAATTTCTGTAATTCACTGGCTAGGCAGAATCAAATATTGATTCGTCAGATGCAATTCTAGCGGTCTAACTTTTAAAATCCAACTGACTTAATTTTATATATTAGATATGTGTTCTATTTGATGTAAAGAATACAGACTGAAATTTCCGTAATTCACTGGCTAGGCAGAATCAAATATTGATTCGTCAGATGCAATGCTATAGCGGTCTAACTTAATGAATCCAACTGACTTAATTTTATACATAAGATATATTATTGAAGTGTAATTAGTTTATTAAGAAGGTTTTTTTTTTTAAAGCGTAAAATTTAGCCCATACTCTGTAGAAAAATAATAATCTAGGTTTTAGTGGAAAATGAATAATTAGTAATACATGGGCGGCGGCACCGGGGGGCAGGGGGCAGGGAGGGGGCTCAAGCCCCCTCACTTTTGGACTTGCCCCCCCCCACTTTACGGCCATCAATAATTAAGTTGATATGCATGTGTTTAACCGGGACCCCCACACTTTTTAGGAGACCCCCCTACTTTTATAACTGCCCCGCATGCCCTGTAATAGTAGTAGTAGTAGTAATAGTAGTAGTATTGATTTACTCCTCTCCAGGAGTTAGGCACAAGGCCAGTTTTTATCTTACTCCCACAAGTAAGATGTGACCCAAGGTCGGGTCGGGAAAGTGGGGTTTAAAAAATTGCCTGGGCAGCCCCGTCGGCATTCCCCGGTAGGGGCGCCTCAGACAGTAAGCAATAAACTTACTCCTCCCCAAAGATGGGGAGGCGAAGCCTGGGGGGGTGGACCTCCTAGAACTGCACAGGACAAGCGTGCAGTATCCATCGGAACAGATACTACACTTTGATCTTAGCCAAAAAGTAATAGTAGTAGTAGTGATTGATTTTTATTTTATATTTGTCCACGAAATATGCAGCTATCAATTTTCCCAGAATTCTTACACTTTTAGTTTCAATTTTGAAGTTAGGACAACAGAAAATTGCATATAAAAGGAGGTTTCGTTTTTAGCTTCAATCATTCGCTGTGCTTTCACCTGTGCCGTCCGCAACCAACTTCTTTACTTACCAAGGTAAGTGCTTTTTCGTGTGGGTCTGTGCATTTTTCGTGTGGGTCTGTGCCTTTTTCGTGTGGATCTGTGCCTTTTTCATCTTTTCTAGCTTCAAGTTGGCATTAACTAAAAACAAAGTCTTTAAAGATAAATTCATTTTTATTAGATGAACTTTAAAAGAAAGCGCCCCTCGCTAAAAATTTAACAAGTGATTTCGGCAATCGCAAATGTTGGCGACAAAGAAGATTTGAAAAGAAAAGCACATTTTCAATGAATTAATTTATAATTAAAAGTAATAATATAGTTTCGACTATATTATTTTGTGTGTTCCCGCCTTTTCGAACGCGCCATTTTTTCCTCTCCATTTTTAAGTCGCCATCTTGAATTTTTTAGGAAATGCTTAAAAATTCTAATATTTTTGGCGTATTTATTTTCCCCATAAATATTTGCATTACATTGCAAATAAATTGTGTTATTTGACAGTTTGCTTTTATATATTGTAAAAAGTATTCATTTTATTAGAATAATCTACTTGTCGCGATCGTTTAGACGTTACGTGACATTCTTTCTATGAATATAAATTTAATCTTTAATTCCCGTGTATATAGAAAGATTAAAAAATTACCTTTCTGTTTTGTAAGCTACACGAGAATTGTAAAAGTTCGTTTTAGTTTTGCTGTTAGCTTTAAACAGTAAAATGACACTTTTCTTCCCTGTGATGTTTCATGCCTGTAATGTAACGAGAAATTTATAATACTTTAATTTCCACCGTGTGTAGTGGCTAGTTTTTAAGGAAAAAGGTTAACAAAAATATTTCCTCCTGTTTTTCCCAACAGGCTAATTTCGCAGTTGGGTATTTAAATTATTTTACAGCTAACCACAAGGGAAATTTTATCCTCTCTGTACCTAACTGTAATAGTTTTGTTTTAGTTTTCTTTGACTTTGGCTCTGTCCTCAGTCATTGCAAGAAAATTCTTTTGTCCTCAGTCACTGCAGGAAAATTGCCTTTGTCCTCGGTCTGGGGAAGAAAAATTATTTTATCCTCAGTCATAGGAGGAAAAATTATTTTGTCCTCAGTCATAGGAGGAAAAATTATTTTATCCTCAGTCATAGGAGGAAAAATTACTTTGTCCTCAGTCATAGGAGGAAAAATTATTTTATCCTCAGTCATAGGAGGAATAATTACTTTGTCCTCAGTCATAGGAGGAAACATTATTTTGTCCTCAGTCATAGGAGGAAAAATTATTTTGTCCTCAGTCATAGGAAGAAAAATTATTTTATCCTCAGTCATAGGAGGAAAAATTATTTTGTCCTCAGTCATAGGAGGAAAAATTATTTTATCCTCAGTCATAGGAAGAAAAATTATTTTGTTCTCGGTCTTAGGAGGAAAAATTATTTTGTCCTCAGTCATAGGAAGAAAAATTATTTTGTCCTCAGTCATAGGAAGAAAAATTATTTTATCCTCAGTCATAGGAGGAAAAATTATTTTATCCTCAGTCATAGGAGGAAAAATTATTTTATCCTCAGTCATAGGAGGAAAAATTATTTTATCCTCAGTCATAGGAGGAAAAATTATTTTGTCCTCAGTCATAGGAGGAAAAATTATTTTGTCCTCAGTCATAGGAAGAAAAATTATTTTATCCTCAGTCATAGGAGGAAAAATTATTTTGTCCTCAGTCATAGGAAGAAAAATTATTTTGTCCTCAGTCATAGGAAGAAAAATTACTTTGTCCTCAGTCATAGGAAGAAAAATTACTTTGTCCTCAGTCATAGGAGGAAAAATTATTTTATCCTCAGTCATAGGAGGAAAAATTATTTTGTCCTCAGTCATAGGAAGAAAAATTATTTTATCCTCAGTCATAGGAGGAAAAATTATTTTATCCTCAGTCATAGGAGGAAAAATTATTTTGTCCTCAGTCATAGGAAGAAAAATTATTTTGTCCTCAGTCATAGGAAGAAAAATTATTTTGTCCTCAGTCATAGGAGGAAAAATTATTTTATCCTCAGTCATAGGAGGAAAAATTATTTTATCCTCAGTCATAGGAGGAAAAATTACTTTGTCCTCAGTCATAGGAGGAAAAATTATTTTGTCCTCAGTCATAGGAGGAAAAATTATTTTGTCCTCAGTCATAGGAGGAAAAATTATTTTGTCCTCAGTCATAGGAAGAAAAATTATTTTGTTCTCGGTCATAGGAAGAAAAATTACTTTGTCCTCGGTCTTAGGAAGAAAAATAACTTTGTCTTCAGTCATTGGAGGAAAAATTATTTTGTCCTCAGTCATAGGAAGAAAAATTATTTTATCCTCAGTCATAGGAGGAAAAATTATTTTATCCTCAGTCATAGGAAGAAAAATTAGTTTATCCTCAGTCATAGGAAGAAAAATTATTTTGTTCTCGGTCTTAGGAAGAAAAATTACTTTGTTCTCAGTGATAGGAGGAAAAATTATTTTGTTCTCAGTCATAGGAAGAAAAATTATTTTGTTCTCGGTCTTAGGAAGAAAAATTACTTTGTCCTCAGTCATAGGAGGAAAAATCCTTCTGAGGAAAATTACCTTTGTCTCTTTCCAGAGACCCATTTGGGAGCTTGATTTTTCCCCACATTAAACCAACTGTGTCTGACTCTGCCCTCGTGGGGAGGCGAGTAAAAAGAGACTCTTAGTTTTTGGATAGTTTTATTTTATTTAAGTTGTAAGCGCAAACATCAGTTTAAGGCTTGCTCGTTTTAGTTGTCTGAAATGTGAAAGTTATATCATTTCGCTTTCAGTATAATGCTGGCGTGTGACCTTTTATTTTAGTTGTAGCCGCTAGTTGTATTTTTTCTAGTTTTCTGAAAAGGCTACACAATGTCGGCCGCTTCTTCGTTTCGTAAGCTGGTCTTCAGGAGAGAGTTGGATATGAACGACATTGTCCTTATTCTGAACGAATTCAAGACTAAGGGAAATTTGCCTCAATCCCTTTTCCGTACTTGGGAACAACATATACTGGGGTGGTTGTCTTCGGTGTCTGTTTTAACCGAACAGATGTATGCTTGCTTCCCTGTCGAGAGTGCAGATTTTGAATTTATAGATGAGGATTCCTCTAATGTTAAGGTATTCTCAGCAGTTGTAGTTGAAAGTCTAAGGGATTTAGCTGGTGGTTAACAGGGTGATTCTGTTAACATCTCTGTGGTTTTTGAACCCCCAAAATTGATGCCGGTCGAGGTTTTAACTCCTGAGCCGATATGTCTGGTCGTTGAGATGTATTCACTAAGTTCCGGCAAGTTTGGCTTGGTGAAGATTACACCACAGTTAGAGAACTGGGAGGAAGATTTAGGGACTCCGCATGAGCGAACTTTAGGTATTAATTCTCCTGACAGGCAACTTGCCATAGATATTTCCAGGAAGAATTTAGGACTTGGAAATGATATCCAAGGCGTCGTTGGGAGACTGTTTAGATTTGGCCAGTTGCCTAGATGGCAAGGCACTGAATTCTGCATGCGATGCTTCGCATGTAAATTTGGAGGCGCATGATACCACTGGCCTCTTACCATCCCCTTACCAAGAGTTTGGTGGATTTGGGCAAGATAGCCCATTACTCAGAGCACAGAGCTCTGATAGAGGTCAGTGGAAGGAAGTCAGGAGTTTAACTTGTAACAACTCCTTCCAACGAAGAGTGCAGGTTCATTTTGGTAACCTGGTTTATTTTGAGGTACATATTTTGTACCCTTTTGTCTGTGCTAGCGAGCACATTGGGAGAGAGAGACTCTCCAAAGATTTCTGGACTGCTAGTCCTAAGTCTCCTTGTCTCCTTGTTGGGGTCAAGGGGAGATTACTCTGGCGAGAGTTTGGTAAACTCTCAAGCTCTACTGGATCAGTCTGATCTCAGTTGAGTGTCGCCTGTTTTTGGCGTTTGGGGCATTTGCTGACTACTTGGTGTGTAGTTCAGCCCCTCAGCAAGTCAGCGAGAATGCCGATTATGTACTGCAAAAGCCTTCTGCAGAAGTGGACTGGTATGAGCCTCTAGTTGCTCCTTTCCAGGTGACCTTTCCTGCATGGGAGCCAACTTCAGCTGTTGTTTTTTCTTAATGTCTTCTTGATTTTTTGAAGGCACGCCTCAACATAGTTTTTCACAATGTTGCTAGGGCTTTTCGAGCTCATATTATTTCGTTTTGTGATTTTGCCCTGGGGGCAAAATTTCTACCCTTTGAGGATGGATTTTGTTGCTCTGTGGCAAGTTCTCTGACACTGGAGGCTCGGATCTCTCCTTGATGAAGATTTCCTCTGGTTTATCGAGTGTTAAAAAGGCCTGGGTTGTTTGGAAACCATTACCGGGCTTGGTTTGTCTAGCTTGCTGAGTGGAGCTAGACAGGCTTTTGTAACTGGGATCTCTTTGCTCGCTTTAAGCGGCAAAGGTTTCTCCGGTTCTTTCGAATTCTCCGGCTCTGGTAGCTTCCCTGAACTGAGAGATATTTGTGTGCATCCTTCCCCTAATGTCGGTGTGGATCTCACCGGCCTTTTGTGGATATTAAAGCTTAGTTCTTATTTTAGAACCCGTAGGTGGGTTCATGATGGAGGTTACCTGTCTTCGAACGACAGGTATATTTTAAATTGAGTATCTCCCCATTTCGGTTCAGCATGGTCCGTTTCCCCAACTATTTTTGGCCTAAGAATTTCTTTTCTCCCTTACTTGGCCGGAGAAGAATTTTTTTTTTTCTCTTGTCCGGAGAGTTTGGAAATTTTAGTTCTTGGCCATTTTGGCAGTGAGTGAGGGGGGGGGGGGGAGAGGTCATCTCTTTCCACCTCTGTATCTGTGCTTGACCATTTGGGGGTGGGGAAGTCAACGTTCCCTGTTTACATTGTCAGTAAGGTGGCTTGGGGCTTGATTTCCGCCGGTCTATGGGTCTGTCCTGTGCAGTTCTAGGAGGTTCACCCTCCCAGGCTTTGCCTTCTCACCCTTTGAGAAGGGGTTAGTTTATTGCTAATCGCCTGAGGCGCCCCTACCCAAGAATGCCGACGGGGCTGCCCAGGTAATTTTTAACGGTCAAAGTGCTCTTCCTCTAGAGTGCTGACTTATCAAATCTCACTTTCCGACCTTGTGTCACATCTTACCGCTGTGGGAATAAATAAAAACTGACCGTTTTGACTTTACCGTTCATGCAAGAAATATACCAGATGAATAAATGCAACAGTTTTTTTTCCATCTATCCTAACGATATTAACATCAAAAAACATTTAATTCTAATGATATAAGAATATATTGAAATACCCTTTATATAGGCATCTCCAACTCACTCAAACAAATCTCCATTTTGCTCATTTGCATATTTATTTATTTTTAAGTTTTAAATAAATTAATATTCTGTAATATCTTTCTACTTTGTATTGTCAAATTTTCTTCTACATACGCAATCGTTTTATCGATAGTACTATTATTATAATTAAAAATAAAATAAGATATAGAGATTTTATTTAAAAAATGATAGCGTTTAAAAACGTATTTAGAATTTAATTTTCAAGGGAGATAATTTACTTCCGGCTTTAGTAAAGTGTCAAATATCAGTGAGATGTATAGAACAGATACTACACTTTGATCTTAGCCAAAAATATTTTTTTGTGATTAGGCATTTTTAAATTTTAAAAAAAAAAAGATTAAATTGGAATATTTTTTAATGGGCGGTGTAGTGTACTATCGGTTCTGTTGTCATAAGACTGTCTTCCCAGGAATTACCTCATCCGTTTTAAAGGGTGTGTAAGGGGGAATTCTGAAAAATCCCCAAGACTCGATTTAGTCAGAATATCTTTTAAGGAAGGGGAGGAGGGTAGTGTAATATCGATTCTGTTCTCATAAGACCGTCCACGCAAGAATGACTTATATATATTCTAAGTTTCAAGTATAAACTGGCATTCATAGAATTATCCTATGCATGATTAGGTTTAAAGTCAGGGTCCAGTGTTTACATTTAAAACCGACAAATCTCATGGCGGTGAAAAGAATCCTATGAGTAGAGTGAATTATTATTGGTATACGTTTCAGATTAGCATTGGATGGGTAACGCGGACAGACAAATAAACCATTTTCGTCTTTTTATATATAAATTGTATAAATTTGGGAAAGTTCATTCTTAAAATTTATTTTTATAATTTTTAAGCATCTTTAGAATTTTAAACATAAATATAGAGGCAAAATACCTTCATAAAAACCATGTGTTAGATGCAGATATTTTTTAATAAAATAAAGATTAAAAATAAAAACCATTATTTCGCTTGATATAACAAGCTTCGACAGAGCTTTAGACAAATAAAAGGTATTAATCTTTTTTCTTTTTTTCGTAATAATCCTTCCTGGTCTTCTAGAAGTGGCGTCCGATGTTGTGGACTAACGGTGCAAATGGTCGCTGGTAGGTATACATTTTGGAAGTTCATTTTTTTAAGCATCTTTAGAATTTTAAACATAAAGATAAAGGCAAAATGCTTTCATAAAAACCATGTGTTAGATGTAGATATTTTTTATTAAAATCAAAATAAAAATAAAAACATATTTTTTCTTCATCTGGACGTTTTTATCTATTTTTTCACTTCTGTGACGTTTTATTCTCCAGGACGGACAGACAGACAGACAGACAGACAGAGAAAGTGTTCGTTATATTATAAGTGGACTAGGATTGAATTTTTCACGTCTGTGACGTTTCATTCTCCAGGACGGACAGACAGACAGACAGAGAAAGTGCTCGTTATATTATAAGTGGACTAGGATTGAATTTTTAACTTCTGTGACGTTTCATTCTCCAGGACGGACAGACAGACAGACAGACAGACAGAGAAAGTGTTCGTTATATTATAAGTGGACTAGCGAAAATAGACTCCCTAACGGTCGTCTATTTTTGCTAGGCTGCCGCGTTCTTGGGTGGTTAGACAAAAGAAAAGAAAAAAAATTTGTCTCCGAATACCATTTTGTTTAAAAAAGGAAAATAAAAAAATTTTCCCGCCAAAATTTTTTTTTTCGCGCCCCCCCCCCCAAAAAAAAATGGGGGAGGGGTAAATTCTCCCCCCACCACCACACCCAGACCCCCCCCCCCTGAAAAAATCGAGAGCGAACACAGACCCAATTGTATTTTCGAAGAACAGATCGAGCGCGGACGCAGATCCCAAGTAGAAAGAAGAACCAATTATTATACGAGCATTTATTGCCAAATGAGAGATCTGAAATAAAAGCGATTTGTTCAAGTAAGAAAATTAAGTTAACAATTTTAACTATGTCTCATTGGCGGTTTCAGTAGAGCGTTTGGCAGTTGGAGTTCGAATCGCGGCGTTGAGGCCGATAATTATTTATTGTATATTTAGTCGTTAACTTGTGGCCCAATGTATTTGTCTATGTTCCCGACTTTGAAATTAATTAAATAGTAATTATCTCGCCCCCCTCTCTCGTTTACAAAAATTCTCCAGGACGGACGTCTGTCCGTCCTGGAGAATGACAGACAGAATGACAGAGAAAGTGTTCGTTATATTATAAGTGGACTAGCCAAAATAGACTCCCTAACGGTCGTCTATTTTTGCTAGGCTTCCGCGTTCTTGGATGCTGCGACAAAAAGAAATTTAAAAAAAAGATTCGTCTCCGAATACCATTTTGTTTAAAAAGGAAAAAAAAAAATTTCCCGCCAATTTTTTTTTCTTGGCGCCAAAAAAAAATGGGGGGGGGTGAAATTCTCCCCCCCCCCCTAAAAGAATCAAGAGCGAACGGAGACCCCAATGTATTTCCAATGAACAGTTATACGATCATTCATTTGTAACTGGAAGATTTGAAAAAAAAAAGAATTCTTTATCATTTAAAATGAATTGGATCATATCACTTGTCTTGGTGCGGCAGAGGTTAGCGCGTCCGGCAGTTAACGTCAAGGTTGCGGTTTCGAATCTCGGCTTGGGCGCCGAAATTATTTATTGTTTATTTCTGACTTAGAAATTACGTTTACAAAAATTCTCGACGACGGACAGACAGACAGACATCCTGACAGAGAAAGTGCTCGTTATGTTATAAGTGGACTAGCGAAAATAGACTCCCTAACGGTCGTCTATTTTTGTTAGGCTGCCGCGTTCTTGGGTGGTTAGACAAAAGAAAAGAAAAAAATTTTTCCCCTGCCAGAATTTTTTTTTTTGCGCGCCAAAAATTTTGGAAAAAATTATTTTGAAACATTTAAAAAATTTGTTTCTAAGATTAGCATTTGTATGAACAAGTAAAAATAAATTTAATAAAATATTACAGTTTTTACATTGGTTAAACGAAAGTGTAGACGACAGTGCGGAACGATTGAAGCCTTGCTCCACACCTATCTATACGAGCACAGCTGGCGATGGAGTCTGCGTGGTACGGACGTATTTGCGGCATTGATAGTAACTATCTGGGTAGAATATATAATATAAAAAGTGTAATATGTTATTAAATGCATTTTTTACTTGTTCATATAAGTGATAATCTTCGAAAAATTAAAAACTTGATAAATTTTTTTTCTCCCAAATTATCATTTCTTTTGTTGAAAATAAAATTGTTATATTATTCACTATGGCTCAAAATAAAGAGAAATAAATAGTAATATAATTTAAAAATTTTTTTATTGGACTCAAAAATGTTTTGTTTTTTTTGTTGAAAATTTTTTTTTTTATATGCTATATGATTCACTATGGCTCAAAATGTCATCTCCTGGAAAAACATTTTTTATATGCTATATGATTCACTATGGCTCAAAATGTCATCTGAAAAATATTCTTTTATATGCTATATGATTCACTATGGCTCAAAATGTCATCTCCTAAAAAATTTTTTTTTTATATGCTATATGATTCACTATAGTCGCCGTCCAAAAAGCTAACGGTAAAGTTAGGTTATGCGTCGACTTTACCAAGCTAAACGAGAGCGTGAAACGGGAAAAATTTCCTTTACCCACCACAGACCAATTACTGGCCGAGCACGATGGAGCCACAGTTTTTAGCAAGCTCGACTGCAACAACGGTTTCTACCAAATCGTCCTACACGAAAAATCGCAGGTCCTTACCACATTTATAACACCTTATGGGAGGTACTGTTTCAAACGACTTCCATTCGGGATAAGTTCTGGGCCAGAAATCTTTCATAGGGAGATGACATACATTTTGTCCGGAATACCAGGAGTCATCTGTGATATAGATGACGTCCTAATAAGTGGAAGAAACCAGCAGGAGCACGACCAGCGACTAAAAGCAGTACTGCAGAAAATGAAGGCTGCAGGAGCTACACTCAACGATAAATGTGTATTTTCTGTCAGAAACATAAAGTTTCTGGGTCACATTATATCAAAAGAGGGAATACAGATAGATCCCGAAAAAGTAGCAGCAATTATGGACTTGCCCAGACCTGAGAATGTGTCCGAATTACGACGCTTATTGGGCATGGCAAACCAGGTCGGAAAATTTGCTAGGAATCTAGCCGAAACCACCAAACCACTCCGAGAGCTTCTTAGGAAAGAGTCAGAATGGATCTGGGATGAGCCTCAGAAAGTGGCATTCCAGACCCTGAAGAAGCAACTGAGTTCTGCACCAGTACTGACTCATTACAATTCCAACAAGCCGACAAGGGTATCAGCAGATTCATCTAGTTGTAGCCTAGGCAGTGTACTACTGCAGAAGCAAGAAAATGACTGGAGACCGGTATTTTATGCTTCACGATCTCTGACAGAAACAGAGCAGAGATATGCACAGGTTGAGAAGGAGGCACTAGCAGTCACTTGGTGTTGTGAAAAATTTGCGGACTACTTGGTCGGAATGCCAAAATTCACAGTCGAAACAGACCACAAACCACTGTTGGCACTGTTGAAGTAGAAGCGACTCGACGAATTGACTCCAAGAATTCAACGTTTCCACATGAGGTTAATGAGATTCTCCTATGAGATCATATACACAGCGGGAAAAGACCTCACAACAGCAGACGCTTTGTCCCGAGCACCTGGGAGTAGTCCCGTTATACAGGATATCCAGCAGGAGACAGAGACGGACTCATTTATCCGCTCAGTCATAGGAAATATCTTGGCGAGCGATAAACGATTGGAGGATATCCGACTAAAACAAAATACTGACCAGGTCTGCAGTCAGGTAATCAAATATTATGAGATGGACCACTGGCCCGAAAGAGCAAGGCGGGACCCTGAACTAAAACAGTACTGGTTTGTCAACCAGGACCTAACAGTTTACCAGGGACTTATAATGTACCAGTGTGGCACAATGCGTAATATTCGTGAGCCTTGTGCCAGGCTTGCGCTGAGGTTTCGGGAAAGCTCGAAGGTTCAACAAGAGAGATTCTATACTCTGTGTATCGTGACACAATTCTGACAGTTGAGATCACTGAGTTCACTTATGCCTCAGTCATATTTGGAAATATAAAGGTCAAAGCAATTCGATGACAGGTTTTGAGTGCGATGGGGTCAGGGATCATTCGACCACATCGGCTATGAGACTCAAAAATATAAACATTTGACGAGTCGTACACTGATTGTGCCTGTATTCTCTCTCTCTCTCTCTCTCTCTTTCTCTCTCTCTCTGTCTCTCTCCATCTCTCTCAACTTCTCCCCTTCTCTATCCCTCGTTAAGAGATTTTGAAAATACAGACGAGGTTTTTGAATTCGCACCGAGTAGACACATTGTGTTTGCGCTCTCGAAAAAGTTAATCATGTCTTCAAGTAAATAAATATATATTTTTATAAGAAAACAGATAAATGTTTTTCTTTCCTTATTACAAATAAGGTTCTTTTTGCAGCATAATCGACTCAGCCAGTCAGCCAGACAGTTTATCGTCTGAACGATGATTGTTCACTGGTAACAACAGTGAGTAATTATGTGCACATGTAACACATCGTCCATAGGATAAAAGATCCTGCCACATGAATGCCGTTTTTCTTATCAACGTAATGAATATAAAGAATGATAATGTGAAAAAATCCTCTCAAAATGACGTCACTTCCGGACGGACCGGAAGGATGAGTGAGCAATTTATTTTTCCAAAATGGTCACCCATTTAATCATGGCTGGGATATGTCTTGATAAACTTCAATTTACAGCAAAACAACGTAATGAAAATAAATATCATAATGTGAAAAAAATCCTCTCACAATGTTATTTAATGTTATCTAATGTAAATTTAATTGATTAATAATAGTTTCCTAATTCTAAAGGTATACAAATATTATGAACGCTGACTTGAAAAGATTTATGAATTAAATGGTAATTACTCGAGCCCCCCCTCCCCTCTCTCTTCTGTTTACAAAAATTCCCCAGGACAGACAGACAGACAGACAGACAAACAGACAGACAGACAGAATGAGTTATTAATAAAAATTATTCATACAATTAATTAAAGCCATTTTCTTCATGAACCAGCGTGTTTTCTGAACCATACTTTCAATGGCGATTATTGTTAAAATTGCAAGTCTTTCTTGGCCTTTTGGCTAAGATCAAAGTGTAGTATCTGTTCCGATGGCTACTGAACCACATAGACTGGTATTGTCTTGGCCTTCGGGTCTTGACTGCTATTGTCTTGGCCTTGATTTACGCCGGTCTATGGGTCTGTCCTGTGCAGTTCTAGAAGGTCCACCCTCCCAGGCTTCGCCTCCCCTCTTTGGGGAGGAGTAAGTTCATTGCTTACTGCCTGAGGCGCCCCTACTGGGGAATGCCGACGGGGCT
Organism: Sepiola atlantica; assembly: GCA_963556195.1. NCBI lineage: Eukaryota > Metazoa > Mollusca > Cephalopoda > Sepiida > Sepiolidae > Sepiola > Sepiola atlantica. Next base: position 47,779,962 of record OY744549.1, read on the forward strand.
GCCCAGACAATTTTTAATGGCCAGAGTGCTCACCTCTCGGGTACTGGCTTTTCAGACCCCACTTTCCCGACCCGACATATCTTACTTGTGGGAGTAAGATAACACTGCCTTGTGCCTAACTCCTGGCGAGGAGTAAATAAATACTATTAAAATTGCAAAGTCATCCTTTCGAAAGTGACGTCATTTTGAGAGGATTTCTTTACACATAATCATTCTTTATTTTCATTACGTTGTCAAGACAATGTTTTCTACTATAACTTAAAAGTAAACAAGGCATATCCGAGCCATTAGTAAATCGGTGACAATTTTGGAAAACTAAATTGCTGACTCATCCTTCCGTTTTTTTCCGGAAGTGACGTCATCGTGAGAGGATTTTTTTCACAGTTTTCATTCATTATTTACATTACGTTTTCATTACAATATGTTTGGTTGTAAATTGAAGTTAATCAAGGCATATCCGAGCCATTAGTAAATTGGTGATAATTTTGGAAAAATAAATTGCTTACTCATCCTTCCGGTCCGTCCGGAAGTGACGTCATTTTGAGAGAATTTTTTCACATTATCATTCTTTACATTCATTATGTTGATAAGACAAAGGTGTTTTATTGTAAATTGAAGTTAAGCAACAAATATCTCGGCCATTACTAAATGGGTAACCGTTTTGGAAGAATAACAAAATTGTTTCTTTGATATGACGTAGGCGCCTTCAATAGCATATCTAAACATTAGTTCTTTGATATGACCGAGGCGCCTCCTAATTTAAATTTTTTTTACCTATGAATAGGGGAGGGTTAAAAAAAAATTTTAGGGGTGGGATAAACATTTTTTTTTCTTTTCCTAACTGAAAATATTACTATTCATGGGGAAGGGTAAAAAAAAAATATTTTTTTTTGGGGGGGGGGTAAATTTATTTTCTTTTTATCTGAAAACATTATTATTCATGGGGAAGGGTAAAAAAAAATTTATTTAGAGGAAGGTAAAAATATTTTTTCTTTTTCTAACTTAAAATATTACTATTCATGGGGAAGGGTAAAAAAAAATTTGGGGGGGGATGGGTAAAAAAAATTTTTTTTTCTTTTTCTAACTGAAATTATGACTATTCATGAAGAACGGTAAAAAAAATTGGGGGGGGGATGGTGTAAAAAAAATTTTTTTTTTTTTCTTTTTCTAACTTAAAATATTACGATTCATGGGGAAGAGTACAAAAAAAAATTTAGGGGGGGCTGTAAAATTTTATTCTCTTTTTTTCTCTTTTTCTCACTGAAAATATTACTATTACGGAGAAGGGCAATAACTACATTTGGGGGGGGGGCGAATTTTTTTTTTTTTAAACTGAAAATATTAGTATTCATGGGGGAGGGTGAAAAAACACTTTTGGAGTGGGTGTGGAAAAAAAATGTTTTTCTAAATTTTTTTTTGTTTTTAAACTGAAAATATTCTTGGTTAGAAACAAAGAAAATCGATGCCTACCCACCCAAGAAATATGACTGAGTCTCCATCGGTTTACGGGTTAGCGTTCATTTCTGATGCATGCTACGGACACTTTCTCTGTCATTCTGTCAAGAGGTCTGTCTGTCCGTCCTAAGGAATTTTCGTAAACGTATTTTCAGAAATAAACAATAAATAATTTAAGCGCCAAGGTCACTTCTGTGCCGTTTCATTTCATTTATTGATCCTTGATATTTCAGATGGCTAAAGACAGACAGACAGACAGACTGACAGACAGACAGTAATAGTAATTATCTCGCCCCCCCCTCCGCCCCCCTCTCTCGTTTACAAAAATTCTCCAGGACGGACAGACAGACAGGCAGACAGAAAGACAGACAGACAGAGAACCTGCTCGTTATATTATAAGTGAACTATGATTGAATTTTTCACTTCTGTGACGTTTCATTTCATTTATTACAAAAAGTTTCCACGACGGACAGACAGACAGAAAGACAGACAGACAGACAGACAGACAGAGAAAGTGCTCGTTATATTATAAGTGGACTAGCGAAAATAGACTCCCTAACGGTCGTCTATTTTTGCTAGGCTGCCGCGTTCTTGGTGTGTGAGACAAAGGAAAAAAAATTTGTCTCAGAATACTTTTTTTTGGAAGAAAAAAAAATTTTTTTTTTTTTTATTAGGCGGAAAAAAAAAATTTTTTTTTTATTAGGCGGAAAAAAAAAAAATTTTTTTTTGGCGGGAATTTTTTTTTTCGCGCCAAAAAAAAAAATGAAAAAAAAAAATTGGGGGGGGATTTCTCCTCCCCCCCCCTCGCGACCCCTCCCCCCCTAAAACAATCGAGTGCGAACGCAGACCCAATGTATTTCCAATGAACAGTTATACGATCATCCATTTGTAACTGGAAGAAGTTGAAAAAAAAACGGATTCTTTATCATTTAAAATTAATACGATTATATCACTTGGTTTGGTGGGGCAGATGATAGCGCGTTCGGCAGTTAGCGTCAAGGTTGCGAGTTCGAATCGTAGTCTCGGCGCTTAAATTATTTATTGTTTATTTCTGAAATTACGTTTACAAAAATTCCCCAGGACGGACAGACAGACAGACAGACAGAGAAGTGCTCGTTATATTGTAAGTGGACTAGCGAAAATAGACTCCCTAACGGTCGTCTATTTTTGCTAGGCTGCGCGTTCTTGAGTGGTCAGACACAAGAATGACAAAAATTTGTCTCCGAATACTTTTTTTGTTTAAAAAGGAAAAAAAAATTTTTTTTTTTTTTTTTTTATTAGGCGGAAAAATTTTTTTTTTTTTTGGCGGGAAAATTTTTTTTTTTTTTCGCGCCAAAAAAAAAAAATAAAAAAAAAAAATTCAGCCCCCCCCGTGAAAAAATCGAGAGCGAACGCAGACCCAATCGTATTCTGGAAGAACAGATCGAGCGCGAACGCAGACCCAATCGTATTCTGGAAGAACAGATCGAGCGCGGACGCAGACCCCAAAGCATAAAAAGAACCATTTACTATACGATCATTTATTGCTAAATGAGAGATGTGAAAAAAAAGGCGATTTGTTCAAGTATTTGAATTAAGAAAGAATTTTCAACTGTGTTCCTTTAGCTCAGATGGTAGCGCGTTTGGCTGTTAGCGTCAAGGTTGCGAGTTCGAATCGCGACGTTGACGCCGAAAATTATTTATTGTTTATTTAGTCTTTAATATGTGGCCCAATGTATTTGTTTATGTTTCCGACTTTGAAATTAATTAAATAGTAATTATCTCCCCTTCTGTTTACAAAAATTCCCCAGGACGGACAGACAGACAGACAGACAGACAGACAGACATCCTGACAGAGAAGTGCTCGTTATATTATAAGTGGACTAGCGAAAATAGACTCCCTAACGGTCGTCTATTTTTGCTAGGCTGCCGCGTCGGAAATGAACGCTCACCAGTAAACCGATGGAGACTCAGTCATATTTCTTGGGTGGGTTGACATCGATTTTCTTTGTTTCTAACCAAGAATATTTTTAGTTTAAAAACAAATAAAACATTTTTAAAACATTTTTTTACCCACTCCCTCCAAAAGTTTTTTTCACCTTCCCCCAAGAATACTAATATTTTCAGTTTAAAAAAAAGTTCGCCCCCCCAAATTTATTTTTTGCCCTTATCCGTAATAGTAATATTTTCAGTTAGAAAAAGAGAAAAAAAAAGAAATAATATCTACCCCTCCCCTAAATTTTTTTTTGTACTCTTCCCCATGAATAGTTATATTTTCAATTAGAAACAGAAAAAAAAGAAAAAAATTTTAACCCCCCCACTCCAAAAAAAGAAAAGATATTTGTCACCCTTCCCCATGAATAGTAATATTTTCAGTTAGAAAAAGAAAAAAGTTTTTACCCCCCTCCCAAAAAAATTTTTTTTAGTTACCTTTCCCCATGAATAGTAATATTTTCAGTTAGAAAAAGGAAAAAAACATTTCCCCCCTCCCCCCCCCCAAATTTTTTTTTGTTACCCTTCCCCATGAAGAGTAATATTTTCAGTAAGAAAAAAAAAAAATTTTACCCCCCCCCTCACCCCCCCAAAAAAAATTTTTTGTTACCCTTCCCCATGAATTGGGATGTTTTCAGTTCAAAAAAAAAAAAATTTTATCCCCCCCCCAAAAAAAATTTTTTTTTGTTACCCTTCCGCATGAATAGTAATATTTTCAGTTAGAAAAAGAAAAAAAAAAAAAAAAAATTTTTACCCCCCCACCCAAAAAAAAATTTTTTTGTTACCCTTCCCCATGAATAGTAATATTTTCAGTTAGAAAAAGAAAAAAAAAAAAAAAAATTTTTACCCCCCCACCCAAAAAAAAAATTTTTTTTGTTACCCTTCCCCATGAGTAGTAATATTTTCAGTAAGAAAAAAAAAAAAAAAAAAAAAATTTTCCCCTCCCACCCAAAAAAAAAATTTTTTTTGTTACCCTTCCCCATGAGTAGTAATATTTTCAGTTAGAAAAAGGAAAAAAAATAAAAAAATTTTACCCCCCCCCACCCGGAAAAAAAAAAAATTTTGTTACCCTTCCCCATGAGTAGTAATATTTTCAGTTAGAAGAAAAAAAAAAAAAAAATTTTTACCCCCCCCCACCCGAAAAAAAAAAAAATTTTTGTTACCCTTCCCCATGAATTGGAATGTTTTCAGTTGAAAAAAAAAAAAAAAAAATTTTACCCCCCACCAAAAAAAATTTTTTTTTGTTACCCTTCCCCATGAATAGTAATAATGTAACCAAATTAGTAGGCGCCTCGGTCATATCAAAGAACTAATGTTTAAATATGCTATTGAAGGCGCCTACGTCATATCAAAGAACCAGTTTTGTTATTTTTCCAAAACGGTTACCCATTTAGTAATGGCCGAGATATTTGTTGCTTAACTTCCTATTTACAATAAAACCCCTTTGCTTATAAACGTAATGAATGTAAAGACTGATAATGTGAAAAGATCCTCTCAAAATGACGTCACTTCCTGTCTAACCGGAAAGATGAGTCAGCAATTTAGTTTTCCAAAATCGTCATCGATTTACTAATGGCTCGTATATGCCTTGTTTACTTGTAATTTATAGTAAAAAACATTCTCTTAACAACGTAATGTAAATAATGAATGAAAACTGTGAAAAAATCCTCTCACGATGACGTCACTACCGGATAAACCGGAAGTATGAGTCAGCAATTTAGTTTTCCTGAATGGTCACCGATTTACTAATAGCTCGGATATGCCTTGTTTACTTTTAACATTTAGTAGAAAACATTCTCTTAACAACGTAATGTAAATAATGAATGAAAACTGTGAAAAAAATCCTCTCACAATGACGTCACTAAAGAGGGGAGGAGAAGCCTGGGAGGGTGGACCTCCTAGAAATGCAAAGGACAGACCCGTAGACCGGCGTAAATGAAGACCCGAAGGCCAAGACAATACCAGTCGAGACCCGAAGGCCAATACAATACCAGTCTATGTGGTTCAGTATTCATCGGAACAGATACTACACTTTGATCTTAGCCAAAAGGCCGAGAAAGACTTGAAATTTTAACAATAATCGCGATTGCAAGTATGGTTGAGAAAACACGCTGAGAAAATGAGAAAATGGCTTTAATTAATTGTATTAATAATTTTTATTAATATCACCTTATCGGAACGTATTGTGAATACATATGGAAACTTGATAATAGCAGTTATAAGTGTATATTTGTAAATCTGAATTTAATGGAAGGTTAAAAGGAATGTATTATGTAAATGAGGAAGCCCGTCTAATGTCTAAACGACGTTTACTAAGGGTATAAAAGGCCGTTGAAATCTATTAATTTTAATGTGATTCTTGCCACGTTTTCACTTCTAATCGCCGCCTCGACTTGAAATTTCTTTCTACTCCAATCTAATAAGGTTATTTAAAGTTATCTAATGTAAATTTAATTAATTAATAAAAGTTTCCTAATTCTACATGTATAAAAATATTATGAACGCTGACTCGAAAAGCTTAATTAATAAAATCATAATTACTCGAGACCCCCCTCCCCTCTCTCTTCTGTTTACAAAAATTCCCCAGGACGGACAGACAGACAGACATCCTGACAGAGAAGTGCTCGTTATATTATAAGTGGACTAGCGAAAATAGACTCCCTAACGGTCGTCTATTTTTGCTAGGCTGCCGCGTTCTTGGTGTGTGAGACAAAGGAAAAAAAATTTGTCTCAGAATACTTTTTTTTGGAAGAAAAAAAAATTTTTTTTTTTTTTATTAGGCGGAAAAAAAAAATTTTTTTTTTGGCGGGAATTTTTTTTTTCGCGCCAAAAAAAAAAAAATGAAAAAAAAAAATTGGGGGGGGGGATTTCTCCTCCCCCCCCCTCGCGACCCCTCCCCCCTGCGAACGCAGACCCAATCGTATTCTGGAAGAACAGATCGAGCGCGAACGCAGACCCAATCGTATTCTGGAAGAACAGATCGAGCGCGGACGCAGACCCCAAAGCATAAAAAGAACCATTTACTATACGATCATTTATTGCTAAATGAGAGATGTGAAAAAAAAGGCGATTTGTTCAAGTATTTGAATTAAGAAAGAATTTTCAACTGTGTTCCTTTAGCTCAGATGGTAGCGCGTTTGGCTGTTAGCGTCAAGGTTGCGAGTTCGAATCGCGACGTTGACGCCGAAAATTATTTATTGTTTATTTAGTCTTTAATATGTGGCCCAATGTATTTGTTTATGTTTCCGACTTTGAAATTAATTAAATAGTAATTATCTCCCCTTCTGTTTACAAAAATTCCCCAGGACGGACAGACAGACAGACAGACATCCTGACAGAGAAGTGCTCGTTATATTATAAGTGGACTAGCCAAAATAGCCTCCCTACGGTCGTCTATTTTTGCTAGGCTGCCGCGTCGGAAATGAACGCTCACCGGTAAACCGATGGAGACTCAGTCATATTTCGTGGGTGGGTAGACATCGATTTTCTATGTTTCTAACCAAGAATATTTTTAGTTTAAAAACAAATAAAACATGTTTAAAACATTTTTTTACCCACTCTCTCCAAAAGTTTTTTTCACCCTCCCCCAAGAATACTAATATTTTCAGTTTAAAAAAAAGGTCGCCCCCCACCCAAATTTATTTTTTGCCCTTATCCGTAATAGTAATATTTTCAGTTAGAAAAAGAGAAAAAAAAAGAAATAATATCTACCCCTCCCCTAAATTTTTTTTAGTTACCTTTCCCCATGAATAGTAATATTTTCAGTTAGAAAAAGGAAAAAAACATTTCCCCCCCCCAAATTTTTTTTTGTTACCCTTCCACATGAATAATAATATTTTCAGTTAGAAAAAGAGAAAAAAAATAAAATTTCCCCCCCATCCCAAAAAATTTTTTTTGTTACCCTTCCCCATGAGTAGTAATATTTTCAGTAAGAAAAAGAAAACAAAAAAAAATTTTTTTACCCCCCCTAAAAAATTTTTTTACCCCCCCCCCCTAAAAAATTTTTTTTTGTTACCCTTCCCCATGAATTAATTTGTTTTTAGTTCAAAAAAAAAAAAAAAAATTTTACCCCCCCCCAAAAAAAAATTTTTTTTGTTACCCTTCCCCATGAATAGTAATATTTTCAGTTAGAAAAAGAAAAAAAAAAAAAAAAATTTTCCCCCCCCTACCCCAAAAAAAAAATTTTTTTTGTTACCCTTCCCCATGAGTAGTAATATTTTCAGTTAGAAAAAGAAAAAAAAAAAAAAAAATTTTTATTTTTACCCCCCCCCCACCCGAAAAAAAAAATAAATTTTGTTACCCTTCCCCATGAGCAGTAATATTTTCAGTTAGAAAAAAAAAAAAAAAAAAAAATTTTACCCCCCCCCACCCGAAAAAAAAATAAATTTTGTTACCCTTCCCCATGAATTGGAATGTTTTAAGTTGAAAAAAAAAAAAAAAAATTTTACCCCCCCCCAAAAAAAATTTTTTTTTTTTGTTACCCTTCCCCATGAATAGTAATATTGTAAGTGAGAAAAAGAAAAAGAAAAAAACATTTTTTTACCCCATGCATAGTTAAAATAAGGTAACCAAATTAGTAGGCGCCTCGGTCATATCAAAGAACTAATGTTTAAATATGCTATTGAAGGCGCCTACGTCATATCAAAGAACCAGTTTTGTTATTTTTCCAAAACGGTTACCCATTTAGTAATGGCCGAGATATTTGTTGCTTAACTTCCTATTTACAATAAAACACCTAATGAATGTAAAGACTGATAATGTGAAAAGAGCCAGTCAAAATGACGTCACTTCCGCTCTAACCGGAAAGATGATTCAGCAATTTAGGTTTCCTAAATGGTCACCGATTTATGAATTGCTCGGATATGCCTTGTTTACTTTTAACTTATAGTAAAAAACATTCTCGGTACAACGTAATGTAAATAATGAATGAAAACTGTGAAAAAATCCTCTCACGATGACGTCACTACCGGATAAACCGGAAGTATGAGTCAGCAATTTAGTTTTCCTGAATGATCACCGATTTACTAATAGCTCGGATATGCCTTGTTTACTTTTAACATTTAGTAGAAAACATTCTCTTAACAATGTAATGTAAATAATGAATGAAAACTGTGAAAAAAATCCTCTCACAATGACGTCACTAAAGAGGGGAGGAGAAGCCTGGGAGGGTGGACCTCCTAGAAATGCAAAGGACAGACTCGTAGACCGGCGTAAATGAAGACCCGAAGGCCAAGACAATACCAGTGAAGACCCGAAAGCCAAGCCAAGACAATACCAGTCTATGTGGTTCAGTATTCATCGGAACAGATACTACACTTTGATCTTAGCCAAAAGGCCGAGAAAGACTTGAAATTTTAACAATAATCGCCATTGGAAGTATGGTTGGGAAAACACGCTGGTTGATGAAGAAAATGGCTGTAATTAATAGTATTAATAATTTTTCTTAATATCACCTTATCGGAACGTATTGTGAATACATATGGAAACTTGATAATAGCAGTTATAAGTGTATATTTGTAAATCTGAATTTAATGGAAGGTTAAAAGGAATGTATTATGTAAATGAGGAAGCCCGTCTAATGTCTAAACGACATTTATTAAGGGTATAAAAGGCCGTTGAAATCTATTAATTTTAGTATGATTCTTGCCACGTTTTCACTTCTAATCGCTTTCTCGTCTTGAAATTTCGTTCTTCTCCAATCTAATAATGTTATTTAATGTTATCTAATGTAAATTTAATTAATTAATAATAGTTTCCTAATTCTACAGGTATACAAATATTATGAACGCCTACTTGAAAAGCTTAATTAATTAAATCTTAATTACCCGAGACCCCCCCCCTCTCTTCTGTTTACAAAAAGTCCCCAGGACGGACAGACAGACAGACAGACAGACTGACAGACAGAGAAGTGCTCGTTATATTATAAGTGGACTAGCCAAAATAGACTCCCTACGGTCGTCTATTTTTGCTAGGCTGCCGCGTCGGAAATGAACGCTCACCAGTAAACCGATGGAGACTCAGTCATATTTCGTGGGTGGGTAGACATCGATTTTCTATGTTTCTAACCAAGAATATTTTTAGTTTAAAAACAAATAAAACATGTTTAAAACATTTTTTTACCCACTCTCTCCAAAAGTTTTTTTCACCCTCCCCCAAGAATACTAATATTTTCAGTTTAAAAAAAAGGTCGCCCCCCACCCAAATTTATTTTTTGCCCTTATCCGTAATAGTAATATTTTCAGTTAGAAAAAGAGAAAAAAAAAGAAATAATATCTACCCCTCCCCTAAATTTTTTTTAGTTACCTTTCCCCATGAATAGTAATATTTTCAGTTAGAAAAAGGAAAAAAACATTTCCCCCCCCCAAATTTTTTTTTGTTACCCTTCCACATGAATAATAATATTTTCAGTTAGAAAAAGAGAAAAAAAATAAAATTTCCCCCCCATCTCAAAAAATTTTTTTTGTTACCCTTCCCCATGAGTAGTAATATTTTCAGTAAGAAAAAGAAAACAAAAAAAAATTTTTTTACCCCCCCCCTAAAAAATTTTTTTACCCCCCCCCCCTAAAAAATTTTTTTTTGTTACCCTTCCCCATGAATTAATTTGTTTTTAGTTCAAAAAAAAAAAAAAAAAATTTTACCACCCCCCAAAAAAAAATTTTTTTGTTACCCTTCCCCATGAATAGTAATATTTTCAGTTAGAAAAAGAAAAAAAAAAAAAATTTTTACCCCCCCTACCCCAAAAAAAAAATTTTTTTTGTTACCTTTCCCCATGAGTAGTAATATTTTCAGTTAGAAAAAGAAAAAAAAAAAAAAAAAATTTTATTTTTACCCCCCCCACCCGAAAAAAAAATAAATTTTGTTACCCTTCCCCATGAGTAGTAATATTTTTAGTTAGAAAAAGAAAAAAAAAAAAAATTTTACCCCCCCCATCCGAAAAAAAAATAAATTTTGTTACCCTTCCCCATGAATTGGAATGTTTTAAGTTGAAAAAAAAAAAAAAAAAATTTACCCCCCCCCCCCAAAAAAAAATTTTTTTTTGTTACCCTTCCCCATGAATAGTAATATTGTAAGTGAGAAAAAGAAAAAGAAAAAAACATTTTTTTACCCCATGCATAGTTAAAATAATGTAACCAAATTAGTAGGCGCCTCGGTCATATCAAAGAACTAATGTTTAAATATGCTATTGAAGGCGCCTACGTCATATCAAAGAACCAGTTTTGTTATTTTTCCAAAACGGTTACCCATTTAGTAATGGCCGAGATATTTGTTGCTTAACTTCCTATTTACAATAAAACACCTAATGAATGTAAAGACTGATAATGTGAAAAGAGCCAGTCAAAATGACGTCACTTCCGCTCTAACCGGAAAGATGATTCAGCAATTTAGGTTTCCTAAATGGTCACCGATTTATGAATTGCTCGGATATGCCTTGTTTACTTTTAACTTATAGTAAAAAACATTCTCGGTACAACGTAATGTAAATAATGAATGAAAACTGTGAAAAAATCCTCTCACGATGACGTCACTACCGGATAAACCGGAAGTATGAGTCAGCAATTTAGTTTTCCTGAATGATCACCGATTTACTAATAGCTCGGATATGCCTTGTTTACTTTTAACATTTAGTAGAAAACATTCTCTTAACAATGTAATGTAAATAATGAATGAAAACTGTGAAAAAAATCCTCTCACAATGACGTCACTAAAGAGGGGAGGAGAAGCCTGGGAGGGTGGACCTCCTAGAAATGCAAAGGACAGACTCGTAGACCGGCGTAAATGAAGACCCGAAGGCCAAGACAATACCAGTGAAGACCCGAAAGCCAAGCCAAGACAATACCAGTCTATGTGGTTCAGTATTCATCGGAACAGATACTACACTTTGATCTTAGCCAAAAGGCCGAGAAAGACTTGAAATTTTAACAATAATCGCCATTGGAAGTATGGTTGGGAAAACACGCTGGTTGATGAAGAAAATGGCTGTAATTAATAGTATTAATAATTTTTATTAATATCCCCTTATCGGAACGTATTGTGAATACATATGGAAACTTGATAATAGCAGTTATAAGTGTATATTTGTAAATCTGAATTTAATGGAAGGTTAAAAGGAATGTATTATGTAAATGAGGAAGCCCGTCTAATGTCTAAACGACATTTATAAAGGGTATAAAAGGCCGTTGAAATCTATTAATTTTAGTATGATTCTTGCCACGTTTTCACTTCTAATCGCTTTCTCGTCTTGAAATTTCGTTCTTCTCCAATCTAATAATGTTATTTAATGTTATCTAATGTAAATTTAATTAATTAATAATAGTTTCCTAATTCTACAGGTATACAAATATTATGAACGCTGTCTCGAAAAGCTTAATTAATTAAATGTTAATCGCTCGACCCCCCCACCTCTCTTCTGTTTACAAAAATTCCCCAGGACGGACAGACAGACAGACATCCTGACAGAGAAGGTGCTCGTTATATTATAAGTGGACTAGCGAAAATAGCCTCCCTACGGTCGTCTATTTTTGCTAGGCTGCCACGTCGGAAATGAACGCTCACCAGTAAACCGATGGAGACTCAGTCATATTTCGTGGGTGGGTAGACATCGATTTTCTATGTTTCTAACCAAGAATATTTTTAGTTTAAAAACAAATAAAACATGTTTAAAACATTTTTTTACCCACTCTCTCTAAAAGTTTTTTTCACCCTCCCCCAAGAATACTAATATTTTCAGTTTAAAAAAAAGGTCGCCCCCCCCCCCCAAATTTATTTTTTGCCCTTCTCCGTAATAGTTATATTTTCAGTTAAAAAAAGAGAAAAAAAAAGAAATAATATCGACCCTTCCCCTATGAATAGGAATTGTATTTAAGTTAAAAAAATAAATAAAGAAATTTTTTACCCCCCCCCACCCAAAAAAAATTTTTTTAGTTACCTTCCCCATGAATAGTAATATTTTCAGTTAGAAAAAGGAAAAAAACATTTCCCCCCTCCCCCCCCAAAATGTTTTTTTGTTACCCTTCCCCATGAATAGTAATATTTTCAGTTAGAAAAAGAGAAAAAAAAAAAATAAATTTTATCCCACCCCCACCCCCCACCCCAAAATTTTTTTTGTTACCCTTCCCCATGAGTAGTAATATTTTCAGTAAGAAAAAGAAAAAAAAAAAAAAAAATTTACCCCCCCCCTCACCCCCCAAAAAACTTTTTTTGTTACCCTTCCCCATGGATTGGGATGTTTTCAGTTCAAAAAAAAAACAAAAAAATTTTACCCCCCCCCCAAAAAAAAATTTTTTTTGTTACCCTTCCCCATGAATAGTAATATTTTCAGTTAGAAAAAGAAAAAAAAAAAAAAATTTTTTACCCCCCCCACCCCAAAAATAAATTTTTTTTGTTACCCTTCCCCATGAGTAGTAATATTTTCAGTAAGAAAAAAGAAAAAAAAAAAAAAAAATTTTACCCCCCCCCCCAAAAAAATTTTTTTTTGTTTCCCTTCCCCATGAATAGTAATATTTTCAGTTAGAAAGAAAAAAAAAAAAATTTCCCCCCCCCCCCACCCCCAAAAAATTTTTTTTTTGTTACCCTTCCCCATGAGTAGTAATATTTTTAGTAAGAAAAAAGAAAAAAAAAAAAAAAAATTCCCCCCCCCCCACCCAAAAACAAAATTTTTTTTGTTACCCTTCCCCATGAGTAGTAATATTTTCAGTTAGAAAAAGAAAAAAAAAAAAAATTTTACCCCCCCACCCGGAAAAAAAATAAATTTTGTTACCCTTCCCCATGAGTAGTAATATTTTCAGTTAGAAAAAGAGAAAAAAAAAAATTTTTCCCCCCCCCCCTTACCCGAAAAAAAAAAAAAATTTTGTTACCCTTCCCCATGAATTGGAATGTTTTTAGTTGAAAAAAAAAAAAAAAAATTTTACCCCCCCCCCCCCACAAAAAATTTTTTTTTTTGTTACCCTTCCCCATGAATAGTAATAATGTAACCAAATTAGTAGGCGCCTCGGTCATATCAAAGAACTAATGTTTAAATATGCTATTGAAGGCGCCTACGTCATATCAAAGAACCAGTTTTGTTATTTTTCCAAAACGGTTACCCATTTAGTAATGGCCGAGATATTTGTTGCTTAACTTCCTATTTACAATAAAACCCCTTTGCTTATAAACGTAATGAATGTAAAGACTGATAATGTGAAAAGATCCTCTCAAAATGACGTCACTTCCTGTCTAACCGGAAAGATGAGTCAGCAATTTAGTTTTCCAAAATCGTCATCGATTTACTAATGGCTCGTATATGCCTTGTTTACTTGTAATTTATAGTAAAAAACATTCTCTTAACAACGTAATGTAAATAATGAATGAAAACTGTGAAAAAATCCTCTCACGATGACGTCACTACCGGATAAACCGGAAGTATGAGTCAGCAATTTAGTTTTCCTGAATGGTCACCGATTTACTAATAGCTCGGATATGCCTTGTTTACTTTTAACTTTTAGTAGAAAACATTCTCTTAACAACGTAATGTAAATAATGAATGAAAACTGTGAAAAAAATCCTCTCACAATGACGTCACTAAAGAGGGGAGGAGAAGCCTGGGAGGGTGGACCTCCTAGAAATGCAAAGGACAGACCCGTAGACCGGCGTAAATGAAGACCCGAAGGCCAAGACAATAGCAGTGAAGACCCGAAAGCCAATACAATACCAGTCTATGTGGTTCAGTATTCATCGGAACAGATACTACACTTTGATCTTAGCCAAAAGGCCGAGAAAGACTTGAAATTTTCACAATAATCGCCATAGGAAGTATGGTTGAGAAAACACGCTGGTTGATGAAGAAAATGGGTTTAATCAATTGTATTAATAATATTTCTTAATATCACCTTATCGGAACGTATTGTGAATACATATGGAAACTTGATAATAGCAGTTACAAGTGTATATTTGTAAATCTGAATTTAATGGAAGGTTAAAAGGAATGTATTATGTAAATGAGGAAGCCCGTCTAATGTCTAAACGACGTTTACTAAGGGTATAAAAGGCCGTTGAAATCTATTAATTTTAATGTGATTCTTGCCACGTTTTCACTTCTAATCGCCGCCTCGACTTGAAATTTCTTTCTACTCCAATCTAATAAGGTTATTTAAAGTTATCTAATGTAAATTTAATTAATTAATAAAAGTTTCCTAATTCTACAGGTATACAAATATTATGAACGCCTACTTGAAAAGCTTAATTAATTAAATCTTAATTACCCGAGACCCCCCCCCCTCTCTTCTGTTTACAAAAATTCCCCAGGACGGACAGACAGACAGACATCCTGACAGAGAAGGTGCTCGTTATATTATAAGTGGACTAGCCAAAATAGACTCCCTACGGTCGTCTATTTTTGCTAGGCTGCCGCGTCGGAAATGAACGCTCACCAGTAAACCGATGGAGACTCAGTCATATTTCGTGGGTGGGTAGACATCGATTTTCTATGTTTCTAACCAAGAATATTTTTAGGTTAAAAACAAATAAAACATGTTTAAAACATTTTTTTACCCACTCTCTCCAAAAGTTTTTTTCACCCTCCCCCAAGAATACTAATATTTTCAGTTTTAAAAAAAGGTCGCCCCCCCCCCCAAATTTATTTTTTGCCCTTCTCCGTAATAGTAATATTTTCAGTTAGAAAAAGAGAAAAAAAAAGAAATAATATCTACCCCCCCCCTAAATTTCTTTTTGTACTCTTCCCCATGAATAGTTATATTTTCAGTTAGAAACAGAAAAAAAAGAAAAAAATTTTAACCCCCCACCCCTAAAAAAAAAAAGATATTTGTCACCCTTCCCCATGAATAGTAATATTTTCAGTTAGAAACAGAAAAAAATTTTTTTTCCCCCCCCCCCAAAAAAAAATTTTTTTTGTTACCCTTCCCCATGAATAGTAATATTGTAAGTGAGAAAAAGAAAAAGAAAAAAACATTTTTTTACCCCATGCATAGTTAAAATAATGTAACCAAATTAGTAGGCGCCTCGGTCATATCAAAGAACTAATGTTTAAATATGCTATTGAAGGCGCCTACGTCATATCAAAGAACCAGTTTTGTTATTTTTCCAAAACGGTTACCCATTTAGTAATGGCCGAGATATTTGTTGCTTAACTTCCTATTTACAATAAAACCCCTTTGCTTATAAACGTAATGAATGTAAAGACTGATAATGTGTAAAGATCCTATCAAAATGACGTCACTTCCGGTCCAACCGGAAAGATGATTCAGCAATTTAGGTTTCCTAAATGGTCACCGATTTATGAATGGCTCGGATATGCCTTGTTTACTTTTAACTTATAGTAAAAAACATTCTCGGTACAACGTAATGTAAATAATGAATGAAAACTGTGAACAAATCCTCTCACGATGACGTCACTACCGGATAAACCGGAAGTATGAGTCAGCAATTTAGTTTTCCTGAATGGTCACCGATTTACTAATAGCTCGGATATGCCTTGTTTACTTTTAACTTTTAGTAGAAAACATTCTCTTAACAACGTAATGTAAATAATGAATGAAAACTGTGAAAAAAATCCTCTCACAATGACGTCACTAAAGAGGGGAGGAGAAGCCTGGGAGGGTGAACCTCCTAGAAATGCAAAGGACAGACCCGTAGACCGGCGTAAATGAAGACCCGAAGGCCAAGACAATACCAGTCGAGACCCGAAGGCCAATACAATACCAGTCTATGTGGTTCAGTATTCATCGGAACAGATACTACACTTTGATCTTAGCCAAAAGGCCGAGAAAGACTTGAAATTTTAACAATAATCGCCATTGGAAGTATGGTTGAGAAAACACGCTGGTTGATGAAGAAAATGGGTTTAATTAATTGTATTAATAATTTTTCTTAATATCACCTTATCGGAACGTATTGTGAATACATATGGAAACTTGATAATAGCAGTTATAAGTGTATATTTGTAAATCTGAATTTAATGGAAGGTTAAAAAGAATGTATTATGTAAATGAGGAAGCCCGTCTAATGTCTAAACGACGTTTATTAAGGGTATAAAAGGCCGTTGAAATCTATTAATTTTAGTATGATTCTTGCCACGTTTTCACTTCTAATCACAGCCTCGACTTGAAATTTCGTTCTTCTCCTATCTTAATTAAATGTTAATTACTCGAGCACCCCCCCTCCCCTATCTCTTCTGTTTACAAAAATTCCCCAGGACGGACAGACAGACAGACATCCTGACAGAGAAGTGCTCGTTATATTATAAGTGGACTAGCCAAAATAGACTCCCTAACGGTGGTCTATTTTTGCTAGGCTGCCGCGTTCTTGGGTGGTTAGACAAAAGAAATGTAAAAAATTTGTCTCCGAATACTTTTTTTTGTTTAAAAAGGAAAAAAGAATTTTTTTTTTTTTTTTATTAGGCGGAAAAAAAAATTTTTTTTTTTTTTTGCGGGAATTTTTTTTTTTTTCGCGCCAAAAAAAAAATGGAAAAAAAAAATTGGGGGGGGGAATTTCTCCCCCCCCCCCTAAAATAATCGAGTGCAAACGCAGACCCAATGTGTTTCCAATGAACAGTTATACGATCATCCATTTGTAACTGGAAGAAGTTGAAAAAAAAAACGGATTCTTTATCATTTAAAATTAAGACGATTATATCACTTGTGGTGGAGCAGATGATAGCGCGTTCGGCAATTAGCGTCAAGGTTGCGAGTTCGAATCGTAGTCTCGGCGCTTAAATTATTTATTGTTTATTTCTGAAATTACGTTTACAAAAATTCCCCAGGACGGACAGACAGACAGACAGACAGACAGACTGACAGACAGACAGAGAGGTGCTCGTTATATTATAAGTGGACTAGCGAAAATAGACTCCCTAACGGTCGTCTATTTTTGCTAGGTTGCCGCGTTCTTGGGTGGTTAGACAAAAGATATGTAAAAAATTTGTCTCCGAATATTTTTTTTTGTTTAAAAAGGAAAAAAAAATTTTTTTTTTTTTTTTTTTTTATTAGTCGGAAAAAAAAATTTTTTTTTTTTTTTTTTTATTAGTCGGAAAAAAAAATTTTTTTTTTTTTATTAGTCGGGAAAAAAAAATTTTTTTTTGGCGGGAAATTTTTTTTTTCGCGCCAAAAAAAAAATGGAAAAAAAAAAATTGGGGGGGGGATTTCTCCTCCCCCCCCTCGCGACCCCTCCCCCCTAAAACAATCGAGTGCGAACGCAGACCCAATGTGTTTCCAATGAACAGTTATACGATTATCCATTTGTAACTGGAAGAAGTTGAAAAAAAAACGGATTCTTTATCATTTAAAATTAAGACGATTATATCACTTGTGGTGGTGCAGATGATAGCGCGTTCGGCAATTAGCGTCAAGGTTGCGAGTTCGAATCGTAGTCTCGGCGCTTAAATTATTCATTGTTTATTTCTGAAATTACGTTTACAAAAATTCCCCAGGACGGACGGACAGACAGACAGACAGACAGACAGACAGACTGACAGACAGACAGAGAGGTGCTCGTTATATTATAAGTGGACTAGCGAAAATAGACTCCCTAACGGTCGTCTATTTTTGCTAGGTTGCCGCGTTCTTGGGTGGTTAGACAAAAGATATGTAAAAAATTTGTCTCCGAATATTTTTTTTTGTTTAAAAAGGAAAAAAAAATTTTTTTTTTTTTTTTTTTTATTAGTCGGAAAAAAAAATTTTTTTTTTTTTTTTTTTATTAGTCGGAAAAAAAAATTTTTTTTTTTTTATTCGGGAAAAAAAAATTTTTTTTTGGCGGGAAATTTTTTTTTTCGCGCCAAAAAAAAAATGGAAAAAAAAAAATTGGGGGGGGGATTTCTCCTCCCCCCCCCTCGCGACCCCTCCCCCCCTAAAACAATCGAGTGCGAACGCAGACCCAATGTATTTCCAATGAACAGTTATACGATCATCCATTTGTAACTGGAAGAAGTTGAAAAAAAACCGGATATTTTATCATTTAAAATTAAGACGATTATATCACTTGTCGTGGTGGAGCAGATGATAGTGCGTTCGGCAGTTAGCGTCAAGGTTGCGAGTTCGAATCGTAGTCTCGGCGCTTAAATTATTTATTGTTTATTTCTGAAATTACGTTTACAAAAATTCCCCAGGACGGACAGAAAGACAGACAGACAGACAGAGAAGGTGCTCGTTATATTATATATATATTATAATATAACGAGCACCTTCTCTGTCTGCCGCGTTCTTGGGTGGTTAGACAAAAGAAATGAAAAAAAATTTGTCTCCGAATACTTTTTTTTGTTTAAAAAGGAAAAAAAAAATTTTTTTTTTTTTATTAGGCGGAAAAAAAATTTTTTTTTTTTCGCGCCAAAAAAAAAAGAAAAAAAAAAAATTGGGGGGGGACAATCGAGAGCGAACGCAGACCCCAATGTATTTCCAATGAACAGTTATACGATAATTCATTTGTAACTGGAAGAAGTTGAAAAAAAAACGGATTCTTTATCATTTAAAATTAATACGATTATATAACTTGTGTTTGTGGGGCAGATGATAGCGCGTTCGGCAGGTAGCGTCAAGGTTGCGAGTTCGAATCGTAGTCTCAGCGCTAAAATTATTTATTGTTTATTTATTTATTACCTTTACAAAAATTCTCGACGACGGACAGACAGATATCCTGACATCCTGACATCGTGACAGAGAACCTGCTCGTTATATTATAAGTGGACTAGGATTGAATTTTTCACTTCTGTGACGTTTCATTTCATTTATTACAAAAAGTTTCCACGACGGACAGACAGACAGAAAGACAGACAGACAGACAGACAGAGAAAGTGCTCGTTATATTATAAGTGGACTAGGATTGAATTTTTCACTTCTGTGACGTTTCATTTCATTTATTACAAAAAGTTTCCACGACGGACAGACAGACAGAAAGACAGACAGACAGACAGAGAAAGTGCTCGTTATATTATAAGTGGACTATGATTGAATTTTTCACTTCTGAGACGTTTCATTTCATTTATTACAAAAAGTTTCCACGACGGACAGACAGACAAAAAGACAGACAGACAGACATCCTGACAGAGAAAGTGCTCGTTATATTATAAGTGGACTAGCCAAAATAGCCTCCCTACGGTCGTCTATTTTTGCTAGGCTGCCGCGTCGGAAATGAACGCTCACCAGTAAACCGATGGAGACTCAGTCATATTTCGTGGGTGGGTAGACATCGATTTTCTATGTTTCTAACCAAGAATATTTTTAGTTTAAAAACAAATAAAACATGTTTAAAACATTTTTTTACCCACTCTCTCCAAAAGTTTTTTTCACCCTCCCCCAAGAATACTAATATTTTCAGTTTAAAAAAAAAGGTCGCCCCCGCCCCCCAAATTTATTTTTTGCCCTTATCCGTAAAAGTAATATTTTCAGTTAGAAAAAGAGAAAAAAAAAAAAATAATATCTACCCCCCCCCACCCTAAATGTCTTTTTGAACTCTTCCCCATGAATAGTTATATTTTCAGTTAGAAACAGAAAAAAAGAAAAAAATTTTTACCCCCCCCCACCCAAAAAAACAGAAAAGATATTTGTCACCCTTCCCCATGAATAGTAATATTTTCAGTTAGAAAAAGAAAAAAAGTTTTTACCCCCCTCCCACCAAAATTTTTTATTTTACCCTTCCCCTATGAATAGGAATTGTATTTAAGTTAAAAAAATAAATAAATTAAAAAATTTCCCCCCCCTCCCCAAAAAATTTTTTTTAGTTACCTTTCCCCATGAATAGTAATATTTTCAGTTAGAAAAAGGAAAAAAACATTTCCCCCCTCCCCCCCCCAAATTTTTTTTGTTACCCTTCCCCATGAATAGTAATATTTTCAGTTAGAAACAGAGAAAAATACAAAAAAATTTTTTCTTCCCCCCACCCCACCAAAAAAATTTTTTTGTTACCCTTCCCCATGAGTAGTAATATTTTCAGTAAGAAAAAAAAAAAAAAAAAAAAAATTTTTACCCCCCACCCCAAAAAAAATTTTTTTGTTACCATTCCCCATGAATAGTAATATTTTCAGTTAGAAAAAGAAAAAAAATAAGAAAAATTTTTACCCCCCCACCCCCAAAAAAAATTTTTTTTGTTACCCTTCCCCATGAGTAGTAATATTTTCAGTAAGAAAAAAAAAAAAAAAAAATTTTCCCCTCCCACCCAAAAAAAATTTTTATTTTTGTTACCCTTCCCCATGAGTAGTAATATTTTCAGTTAGAAAAAAGAAAAAAAAAAAATTTTTTTACCCCCCCCCCACCCGAAAAAAAAAAAAATTTTGTTACTCTTCCCCATGAGTAGTAATATTTTCAGTTAGAAGAAAAAAAAAAAAAAAAAAATTTTTAACCCCCCCCGAAAAAAAAAAAAATTTTGTTACCCTTCCCCATGAATTGGAATGTTTTCAGTTGAAAAAAAAAAAAATTTTACCCCCCCCCCAAAAAAAAATTTTTTTTTTGTTACCTTTCCCCATGAATAGTAATATTGTAATTGAGAAAAAGAAAAAGAAAAATACATTTTTTTACCCCATGCATAGTTAAAATAATGTAACCAAATTAGTAGGCACCTCGGTCATATCAAAGAACTAATGTTTAAATATGCTATTGAAGGCG
>OY744549.1:47808469-47868469 GCA_963556195.1 Sepiola atlantica
TCTCTTTATTTCTCTAGCGATTATTTACACATTTCAAGCTTTCTTAAGCTTACATAATTAATAAACTAATTAGATTTCAACTTTACTAATATTTAACAAAACCAACAGGAAAAAATATTTAGCGCCGATACGCAATTTGTATCGCATTATGTTCCGGACTCTATACTACCATTGAACCCCAAACGTAGGTAGGTAATTGAATAAACCCTTTCGTCGTTTTTATAAAAATGGTTTTGTTTTTCCTTTTGTGCGGCGGTTTTTGTTCCTTACAAATAATATATAGGAGTTGGTCGTAACATCCGTTCGTTCGGCTTACGCTTTCCTCTTCTTTTCTTTTACTTCTTCCTCTGTCTGTGCTAAGTAGAAGAGGGATGTAGTTAAATCAATGGCTTACTTAAACACACCCGCAAAAACGGAGCCAGTGACGAAATAAAAAAACAAAAACATTATTTTACATAAACAGAATTGTCTCCCCCTTTTTAGGGGCGGCTTAACAGAATTGTCTCCCCTTTTATTCATCTGGTCTTTATTTTAATTGTTTTGTATATTTTCAGCGTGCCAGTCGCAATCGAGTAACCGCATAACTAACACCGATGGGTTGAAAAATTTCAAGGAAATGTTTCAAAAATGGAAAGACGGAGGAACAATGTCAGATGCTGATAGTGAATGCGAATTCACAATTTATCGGTGGAAATCAGGATTTTTGGCACACGAGTCCATTGTTGTGGGATTCGAAAACAAATTCTTCACCATCGAGATATATATCAAAAATGACCTACTTACACTTCACACGGAGCCTGTTGCCGAAAAGAAAACGAAATGGATAAGGTGTGAAACAATAAAAACGACAGCAATGAAACTGTTTAAAGCAGCCGTCAAAGCACGCGATTATATGAAAGGCTACCATTTTGTCTGTAGCAACTGCCAAGATTTTGTAAACATCTTTCTTGCGGCTATTGGTTTCCATAGCCACGTCTCCCAGACGGATAGGGAAAAAATAATAGCAACGGGTGCAGTAGTGGCTGTCATGGGAATATTAGGAAAAGCTCTGATAAAAGGTCTATGAAAAATTCTAATCGAAAAAGTATCCACCATTGCCGAGAACAAAAACAATTCTCTGTCTTTATAAAGTTAGATTGGATCAAATAGACGTGAGGCACCTCATGAATGAGCAACGACCAAAGGGATGCATTTTACCTCAACACTGATTTAAAACATTTTTTTGGTTTACTTCCAATTGAATCATAAACTAAACAATACGCACATTTATAATTTGCCGTCGCAGATTTTTTTTATTAAAAAGTTTTACTAAAAAATGCAGTTTTATTTACGAGCACCTTTTTAATTTAAAAAACAAAAACAGTTTTATTTAGAAAATATTTTGTTTTTAAAACTTCAAAGATTTCTTAACTACAATTATTGAGTCAGCGATTAATTCTTCAAAAATGGTCACCCATTTAGTAATGGCCGTGATATGCCTTGCTTAACTTTAATTTACAACAAAACACCTTGTCTTTACAACGTAATGAAAATAAAGAATAATAATGTGAAAAACTCCTCTCACAATGACGTCACTTCCGGAAGGATGAGTCAGCGATTAATTCTTCAAAAATGGTCACCCATTTAGTAATGGCCAGGATATGCCTTGCTTAACTTCACTTTACAATAAAACACCTTTTGTAATCTATTGTCTGTGTATGGACATTATTGTTTGGATTCACAATATGACGTGAATGGTTGACAGTGTAGTGGGAAAATCCCAAATTTAAAACTTTTTGTAAATACCACCACCACCCCATTTTTAAACCAAAAATTTGCGAAGGTAAAGTTATAAATGTGTATATTGTTTTGTTTCTCATTCATCCTGAACTAAAAGTCGAAAAAATTGATGGTAAAATTGACCTTCTGGCGTGCCTCAAGTCTATTTAATCCGTTAGATTTCTTGATTGTTGGTCTTTAATTGTATTTTTAGTTTTGAATAAAATTGTAATTTACCTCTCAAGAAAAAGTGTTTAAAACAAAAACCGACGTTAAGTCATTGTTGTACCAGATATTAAAGAGTGAATAAAAAAGCATCATCACTTTTTTTTTTATAATCGTCTGTGTTAATTAATTGCAATGAACAACGACTGGATGTATTACAATCGTTTCTGTTAATTAATTTCAATTAACAACGACAATGAATGTATTATAATCATCTGTGTTAAATTAACAACTGGATGTGTTATAATTGTCTGTGTTAATTGATTGCAATTAACAACGACTGGATGCATTGGAATCCCCTTTGTTAATTAATTTCAATTAACAACGACACTGAATGTATTATAATCATTTGTGTTAAATATATGCAATTAACAACTGGATGTGTTATAATTGTCTGTGTTAATTGATTGCAATTAACAACGACTGGATGCATTGGAATCGTTTGTGTTAATTTATTTCAATTAACAACCATAATGAATGTATTATAATCATCTGTGTTAAATATATGCAATTAACAACTGGATGTGTTATAATTGTCTGTGTTAATTAATTGCAATGAACAACGACTGGGTGCATTGCAATTAACAACGACACTGAATGTATTATAATCATCTATGTTAAATTAACAACTGAATGTGTTATAATTGTCTGTAATAATTAATTGTAATGAACAACGACTGAATGTATTACAATCGTGTGTGTTAATTAATTGCAATTAACAACGACACTGAATGTATTGTAATCATCTGTGTTAAATTAACAACTGGATGTGTTATAACTGTCTGTGTTATTTGATTGCAACTAACAACGACTGGATGCATTGCAATCGTTTGTGTTAATTAATTGCAATTAACAACGACACTGAATGTATCATAATCATGTGTAAAATTGACAACTGGATGTGTTATAATTATCTGTGTTAATTGATTGCAATTAACAACGACTGGATGGATTAAAATCCTATTTAAAATAAGTGTAACTGTAAATAGGACTACATTTTCCATTATTTTCTCTAAGCCATCCACCTGAGTAACGCCAGGTAAGAACACTTAGTATACTATCAAAATCAAATACATGACAACTACAAAGTAGACAAGGAAACTATAATAAAAATAATACACATACATACTAAACTTACCGAAAAACACAAGATAGTTCAACTATCTAGTACACCAAATATACAACACATAACCTAATAATAAAAACAATGATAGCACAACTCAACTCAGCATTAAGCGAAATGAATGTAGTGCAGGAGTTAACTTGACTATTTAAGGAATACATGGTACATACATCGGCCATACAGCTACAACTCACAGACACACACACACGTGATGTATAATAATCGTCTGTGTTAATTAATTGCAATTAACAATAACTGGATGTATTATAATCATCTGTGCTAATTAATTGCAATTAACAACGACTTGATGTATTATAATCATCTGTGTAAATCTATATGAGTTAACGTGGCCATTTAAGGAATGTATACCTAACAACGAACTCAAAACACATGGTACATACATCGGTCATATAGCTACAACTAACACACACACACTGTCCCCTCTCTCTCTCTCTCTCTCTCTCTCTCTCTCTCTCTCTCTCTCTCTCTGCACCTCACATACCACTTATCCGATACAAGCGCAATTAAACGCTACATGATAAAAATACAATCTGCTGACATTTGACAATTCCAACCTCCGATACCTAAATAAAGCTAAAAGTCCTTTAAAAAATCTACGCTAAATAACCATAAACAAAATCACATTTAGCATATGTACTTAACTTCTTAATAAAAACAGATTTTATGATTTCTATATTTTATAATAATAATAATGTATAAATATAAAAGCAACCGATGTCTTTTCTGTAATCGTCTGTGTTCATTAATTGCAATTAACAACGACGGGTGTGTTTCGTCATGCAAAGTAGTCAATTTCTTCTTCTTCTTTTTCTTCTTTTTCTTTATGAAAACATTAATGAATAACATGTAATCATGGATATGAATAATACAAAAAGTTATAATAATAACAATAATAATAATAATAATAATAATAATAATAATAATAATAATAATTAATCATATATAATCAATGATATGAATAATATAAAAAATAATAATAATAATAATAATTAATCATATATAATCAATGATATGAATAATATAAAAAAAAATAATAATAATAATAATTAATCATATATAATCAATGATATTTATAATAATAATAATTAATCATATATAATCAATGATATGAATGATATAAAAAATAATCATAATAATAATAATTAATCATATATAATCAATGATATGAATAATATAAATAATAATAATAATAATAATAATTAATCATATATAATCAATGATATGAATAATATAAATAATAATAATAATAATAATTAATCATATATAATCAATGATATAAATAATATAAAAAATGATGAAAATAATAACAATAATAATAATTAATCATATATAATCAATGATATGAATAATATAAAAAATGATGCAAATAATAATAATAATAATAATAATAATAATTAATCATATATAATCAATGATATGAATAATATATAAAAATGCTAAACATAATAATAATAATAATAATAATAATAATAATAATAATAATAATAATAATAATAATAATAATAATAATAATAATTGATGATAATAATTGATGATATATTAATTATTATTATAATTATTTTTAGCATTCAATAATATGAATAGGTGAGTTTCGTCATGTAAGAGGCCGATAGTCGGTCCGGTCAATTTCTTCTTCTTCTTCTTTATAATAATAATAATTAATCATATATAATCAATGATATAAATAATATAAAAATACTAAAACTACTACTAATAATAATAATTATAATTAATCATATATAATCGATGATATAAAAAATGCTAATAATAATAATTAATCAATTATATAAATATATAAATTATATAAAAATAATAATAATAATAATAATAATAATAATAATAATAATAATAATAATAATAATAATAATAATAATAATTAATCATATATAATCAATTATATAAATAATATAAATAATATAAAAATGATAAAAATGATAAAAATGATAAATTATCACATATAATAAATGATATAAATTATATAAAAATAATAAAATACTTCTACTAATAATAATAAATCATATATAATCAATTATGTAAATAATATAAATAATATAAAAATGATAAAAATGATAAAAATGATAAAAATGATAAATTATCACATATAATCAACGATATAAATTATATAAAAATAATAAAATACTTCTACTAATAATAATTAATCATATATAATCAATTATATAAATAATATAAATAATATAAAAATGATAAAAATGATCAAAAATGATAAATTATCACATATAATAAATGATATAAATTATATAAAAATAATAAAATACTTCTACTAATAATAATTAATCATATATAATCAATTATATAAATAATATAAATAATATAAAAATGATAAAAATTATAAAAATGATAAATTATCACATATAATCAATGATATAAATTATATAAAAATAATAAAATACTTCTACTAATAATAATTAATCATATATAATCAATTATATAAATAATATAAATAATATAAAAATGATAAAAATGATAAAAATAATAAATTATCACATATAATCAATGATATAAATTATATAAAAATAATAAAATACTTCTACTAATAATAATTAATCATATATAATCAATTATATAAATAATATAAATATTATAAAAATGATAAAAATGATAAAAATGATAAATTATCACATATAATCAATGATATAAATTATATAAAAATAATAAAATACTTCTACTAATAATAATTAATCATATATAATCAATTATATAAATAATATAAATAATATAAAAATGATAAAAATGATAAAAATGATAAATTATCACATATAATAAATGATATAAATTATATAAAAATAATAAAATACTTCTACTAATAATAATTAATCATATATAATCAATTATATAAATAATATAAATAATATAAAAATGATAAAAATGATAAAAATGATAAATTATCACATATAATCAATGATATAAATTATATAAAAATAATAAAATACTTCTACTAATAATAATTAAGCATATATAATCAATTATATAAATAATATAAATATTATAAAAATGATAAAAATGATAAAAATGATAAATTATCACATATAATAAATGATATAAATTATATAAAAATAATAAAATACTTCTACTAATAATAATTAATCATATATAATCAATTATATAAATAATATAAATAATATAAAAATGATAAAAATGATAAAAATGATAAATTATCACATATAATCAATGATATAAATTATATAAAAATAATAAAATACTTCTACTAATAATAATTAATCATATATAATCAATTATATAAATAATATAAATATTATAAAAATGATAAAAATGATAAAAATGATAAATTATCACATATAATCAATGATATAAATTATATAAAAATAATAAAATACTTCTACTAATAATAATTAATCATATATAATCAATTATATAAATTATATAAATAACATAAAAATGATAAAAATGATAAAAATGAAAAATTATTTTATATAACTAATGATATAAATTATATAAAAATAATAAAATACTTCTACTAATAATAATTAATCATATATAATCAATTATATAAAAAATATAAATAATATAAAAATGATAAAAATGATAAATTATCACATATAATCAATGATATAAATTATATAAAAATAATAAAATACTTCTACTAACAATAATTAATCATATATAATCAATTATATAAATAATATAAATAATATAAAAATAGTAAAAATGAGAAAATTGATAAATTATCACATATAATTAATGATATAAATTATATAAAAATAATAAAATTCTTCTACTAATAATAATTAATCATATATAATCAATTATATAAATGATATAAATAATATAAAAATTATAAAAATTATAAAAATGATAAATTATCACATATAATCAATGATATAAATTATATAAAAATAATAAAACACTTCTACTAATAATAATTAATCATATATAATCAATTATATAAATAATATAAAAATGATAAAAATGATAAAAATGATTAATTATCACATATAATCAACGATATAAATTATATAAAAATAATAAAATACTTCTACTAATAATAATTAATCATATATAATCAATTATATAAATAATATAAATAATATAAACATGATAAAAATGATAAAAATGATAAATTATCACATATAATCAATGATATAAATTATATAAAAATAATAAAATACTTCTACTAATAATAATTAATCATATATAATCAATTATATAAATAATATAAATAATATAAAAATGATAAAAATGATAAAAATGATAAATTATCACATATAATCAATGATATAAATTATATAAAAATAATAAAATATTTCTACTAATAATAATTAATCATATATAATCAATTATATAAATAATATAAAAATGATAAAAATGATAAAAATGATAAATTATCACATATAATCAATGATATAAATTATATAAAAATAATAAAATATTTCTACTAATAATAATTAATCATATATAATCAATTATATAAATAATATAAATAATATAAAAATGATAAAAATGATAAAAATGATAAATTATCACATATAATCAATGATATAAATTATATAAAAATAATAAAATACTTCTACTAATAACAATTAATCATATATAATCAATTATATAAATTATATAGATAATTAAAAAATGATAAAAATGATAAAAATAATAAATTATCACATATAATCAATGATATACATTATATAAAAATAATAAAATACTTTTACTAATAATAATTAATCATATATAATCAATTATATAAATAATATAAATAATATAAAAATGATAAAAATTATAAAAATGATAAATTATCACATATAATCAATGATATAAATTATATAAAAATAATAAAATATTTCTACTAATAATAATTAATCATATATAATCAATTATATAAATAATATAAAAATGATAAAAATGATAAAAATGATAAATTATCACATATAATCAATGATATAAATTATATAAAAATAATAAAATATTTCTACTAATAATAATTAATCATATATAATCAATTATATAAATAATATAAATAATATAAAAATGATAAAAATGATAAAAATGATAAATTATCACATATAATCAATGATATAAATTATATAAAAATAATAAAATACTTCTACTAATAACAATTAATCATATATAATCAATTATATAAATTATATAGATAATTAAAAAATGATAAAAATGATAAAAATAATAAATTATCACATATAATCAATGATATACATTATATAAAAATAATAAAATACTTTTACTAATAATAATTAATCATATATAATCAATTATATAAATAATATAAATAATATAAAAATGATAAAAATGATAAAAATGATAAATTATCACATATAATCAATGATATAAATTATATAAAAATAATAAAATATTTCTACTAATAATAATTAATCATATATAATCAATTATATAAATCATAAAAAAATAATAAAAATGATGAAAATGATAAATTATCACATATAATCAATGATATAAATTATATAAAAATAATAAAATACTTCTACTAATAATAATTAATCATATATAATCAATTATATAAATAATATAAATAATATAAAAATGATAAAAATGATAAAAATGATAAATTATCACATATAATCAATGATATAAATTATATAAAAGTAATAAAATACTTCTACTAATTATAATTAATCATATATAATCAATTATATAAATAATATAAATAATATAAAAATGATAAAAATGATAAAAATGATAAATTATCACATATAATCAATGATATAAATTATATAAAAATAATAAAATACTTCTACTAATAATAATTAATCATATATAATCAATTATATAAATAATATAAAAATGATAAAAATGATAAAAATGATAAATTATCACATATAATCAATGATATAAATTATATAAAAATAATAAAATACTTCTACTAATAATAATTAATCATATATAATCAATTATATAAATAATATAAATACTATAAAAATGATGAAAATGATAAAAATGATAAATTATCACATAATCAATGATATAAATTATATAAAAATAATAAAATACTTGTACTAATAATAATTAATCATATATAATCAATTATATAAATAATATAAATAATATAAAAATGATAAAAATTATAAAAATGATAAATTATCACATATAATCAATGATATAAATTATATAAAAATAATAAAATACTTCTACTAATAATAATTAATCATATATAATCAATTATATAAATAATATAAATAATATAAATATGATAAAAATGATCAAAAATGATAAATTATCACATATAATCAATGATATAAATTATATAAAAATAATAAAATACTTCTACTAATAATAATTAATCATATATAATCAATTATATAAATAATATAAATAATATAAAAATGATAAAAATGATCAAAAATGATAAATTATCACATATAATCAATGATATAAATTATATAAAAATAATAAAATACTTCTACTAATAATAATTAATCATATATAATCAATTATATAAATAATATAAAAATGATAAAAATGATAAATTATCACATATAATCAACGATATAAATTATATAAAAATAATAAAATACTTCTACTAATAATAATTAATCATATATAATCAATTATATAAATAATATAAATAATATAAACATGATAAAAATGATAAAAATGATAAATTATCACATATAATCAATGATATAAATTATATAAAAATAATAAAATACTTCTACTAATAATAATTAATCATATATAATCAATTATATAAATAATATAAAAATGATAAAAATGATAAAAATGATAAATTATCACATATAATCAATGATATAAATTATATAAAAATAATAAAATACTTCTACTACTAATAATTAATCATATATAATCAATTATATAAATAATATAAATAATATCAAAATGATAAAAATGATAAATTATCACATATAATCAACGATATTAATTATATAAAAATAATAAAATACTTCTACTAATTATAATTAATCATATATAATCAATTATATAAATAATATAAATAATATAAAAATGATAAAAATGATAAAAATGATAAAAATGATAAATTATCACATATAATCAATGATATAAATTATATAAAAATAATAAAATACTTCTACTAATAATAATTAATCATATATAATCAATTATATAAATAATATAAATAATATAAAAATGATAAAAATGATCAAAAATGATAAATTATCACATATAATCAATGATATAAATTATATAAAAATAATAAAATACTTCTACTAATAATAATTAATCATATATAATCAATTATATAAATAATATAAATAATATAAAAATGATAAAAATGATAAATTATCACATATAATCAACGATATAAATTATATAAAAATAATAAAATACTTTTACTAATAATAATTAATCATATATAATCAATTATATAAATAATATAAATAATATAAAAATGATAAAAATAAAAAAATAATAAATTATCATATATAATCAATGATATGAATGATATAAAAATTATAATATAATAATAATAATAATTAATTTTATATAATCAATGATATGAAAAATATAAAAAATGCTAAAAATAATAATAATAATAATAATAATAATAATTAATCATGTATAATCAATGATATAAATTATATAAAAAATAATAATAATACTTAATAATATATAATCAATTATATGAAGAATATAAAAAATTATAAAAATAATAATAATAATAATTATAATTAATCATATATAATCAATGATATAGAATAATATAAAAAATGATGAAAATAATAATTATAATATCTAATCATATACAACAAATGATATGAATAATATAAAAAATTATGAACATAATAATTATAATTAATAATATCTAATCAATGACATTAATAATATCAAAAATGATAAAATAATAATAATAATAATAATAATTAATTATATAGAATCAATAATAAAATAATAATAATAATCATATATAATCAATGATATGAATAATATGAAAAATTATAAAAATAATGATAATTATTATAATTAATCATATATAATCAATGATATGAATAATATAAAAAATGATAAAAATAATGATAATAATAATGATAATAATAATAATAATAATAATAATAATAATAATAATAATAATAATAATAATAATAATAATAATAATTAATCATATATAAAAATAATGATAATTATTATAATTAATCATATATAATCAATGATATGAATAATATAAAAAATGATAAAAATAATAATAATAATAATGATAATAATAATAATCATATATAATCAATGATATAGAATAATATAAAATTATGAAAATAATAATAATTATAATTAATAATATCTAATCAATGACATGAATAATATCAAAAATGATAAAATAATAATAATAATAATAATAATTAATTATATAGAATCAATGATAAAATAATAATAATAATCATATATAATATATGATATAGAATTATATAAAATTATGAAAATAATAATAATAATAATAATCATATATAATCAATGATATAGAATAATATAAAATTATGAAAATAATAATAATAATAATAATAATCATATATAATCAATGATATAGAATAATATAAAAATTATAAAAATGATAAAAATAATAATAATAATAATAATTAATAATATATAATCAATGATATGAATAATATAATTAATAATCATGAATAATATAAATAATATAAAAATAAAAAATCATAAAAATAATGATAATTATTATAATTAATCATATATAATCTATGATGTAGAATAAATTTATCCTCTTCCAACACAAGAACCACAAAATGCATACACACACACCCATACATACGTAGCCCTGATGTTTTAATAGACTGGAAAGAGAAAAAGAAGAAAAAAAAGACGGACAAAAGAAAAAACAAAAAGGAAAACAAAAACTTTTGGTTCCATTTTCTAGTTGCAGTTTTTTTGTTGTTGTTTGATTGCGTTTTACGGTGTTCTCTCTGTGTGTACGGGAAAGGGTGACGGTCTGGAAGATGTCAAATACGAGTAAATGACACAGAAAAGGAAGGGGCGGATGTGACAAAGTGTCCGGGTCCCCATGGGGATCGGGTACCCTGGTTAAGCGCTAGTATGCATCTTGGTGATGATGCTAGGCCCTGCGTAGAGACAAAGTGGAGATATAAAACTAGTATATATTTAATGTGGAAACAACGGAAAAAGGCACCGGTTTGTCTGGCAGAGTCGTGTTTGGTGGTCAACACCGCCCGTCACTGCAACGGGGAGACGGTCCAGATGGGGAGTTAACGATTAAGCAAAATCCATGATCTTAGCGTTAATTCTAATAAATGTCAACAAAGACATATGGTTGTTTGAGTGAGTGATATGCTTTGGGTTTGCGATACTGGAGGTCTGCTCTAACTTGGCAAGATAATCATTTAGGCCTGTCATCGTTAATTACGGCGAGAATGAGAAGGCAATTGTTTTTGTGATAACACCACGGGCCAGAAAGAAAATCATTTATTTTAGAGGCAAGTGAGTAAGGCGCCCATCCTCCCACCCCCTGAGAGAGGAAGAGACGCAGAGAGAAATATGACAGAGAAAGGGGGTGTGACGATGGAAATCTTCAATAAGAGAATGTGCGTTTTGACGCACGAGAGAACAGAACCACGAGAGATCAGAACGAGTAGAGACGGCGAGAAAGCCAGTCAAGGTCGAACGTTCGTCTGACGCACACCTTCATCGGCATGCGGGGCTAAGTAGAGACACGAGTACACAACACAGAGACGGAGTTGAATTGTCGTTAGAGGCGGACGCGCTCGACGCCGCAAGCTGATGATGGTGGGCGACGAAGAGAAGAAAACCGAACGAACTCGCCACCGTTTTCTTAGCCAGTTAATTTGTGACTAAACAACCACTTGTAAACGAATTTACACACACACAGAACTCATTAGTTCTGTGTGTGTGTGATAACTTAGGTGACCAGCTTTTACGAGTACGGTAGACATTAATCTAATGTAAAATCAATTCTTTTATTTTATTAACTCTTCCATACGAAAACCCCCACCGAGTTGTTGAACATTGTTCTTTTCCTTTTGTTCTGCTTTGAATAATCTTTCGCCCTCACAGGGCAACCGATTGCTGTTCGCCCAGTGATCGCTCGCTGATATAAACAGTTTCAACGTGGGAGTTTGACGAGTCGACAGGATCGACGAAGTCATCATCATCATCCCGGCCTAAAGGTTCGATCGACATATTTTTTTTTATGGCCACTACAACGATCGGCTGAAGTATGTTCACGGTCTGGCAAGACTGTGTGCACGAGTGGGGTTCACAATTTGGCACCGCGACCAGGATATCATACACCTGTGTGTGCGGTTGACCATAAATAATAATAATAATAATAATAATAATAATAATAATAATAATAATAATAATAATAATAATAATAATAATAATAATATATAAACAATGATATGAATAATATAAAAAGTGATAAAATAATAATAATAATAATTAATAATAATATATAAACAATATGAATAATATAAAAAATGATAAAATAATAATAATAATAATAATTAATCATATATAAACAATAATAATAAAAAATTAAAAAATATTAATAATAATAATTTATCATATATAATCAATGATATGTATAATATAAAAAATGATAAAAATAATAATAATAATAATAATAATAATAATAATAATAATAATAATAATTAATCATATTAATCAATGATATGAATAATATAGAAAATGATAATAATAATAATAATAATAATTATTATTATTATTATTATTATTATTATTATTATTATTATTATTATTAATGAGATATATAAGAGTACCTCTATTTTAAATTTCTGTCATTTCTATGAAAGATCGTCGACTGGTCTCCAATCTCTGGTTTCTCCCATCTTGGCGTGGGGAGTCACTCAGTGTTGTATTCTGGGTGACTCCCCACTAAATATAGCCCTAGGTCCCGAGAATCGCATGCGTTCCGACAAGCTGCTCCGTCAATCGCTCCACGGCCACACTGTGTTGAAGATCCGCGGAACTTTCGTGTTGATTCAGCTGCGTCAGGAACTTAGGTTGGAGGTCGGTTCTCTTGTCAGCCCCCAAAACAAGAAAAACTCGCTGTGAACAATAACAAATATTTATTGGAAAACAGAAAAGCTTATGTTGTTCTTGTTGTGGAGAAAATTTGAGGAATCTGACTGGTGCAAAGTCTCGGTTAGGGGATTTAAAGTTTTTGGTGCAACACTAGTTTAGCGGATACTTTCGAAAAAAAATAAATAAATAAATAAAACAAACTGGGGAATATCTGTTTGATGTATGAATTTATAAAAATGTAAGAGTTACTTCCCCTGCGTTACATATGAGTTGTCTCCCTTGAAATTGTTAACATTATTTTTGTTCTCCCTGTGAAGCATTCTTAATACGTTGTAAAATCGTTAATATATATACTTACGGAGATTCCCGAGTCTTGACGTAGTACAACAAACTTTTTTTTGTGTGCTTTTCAAGTTTAGCGGATACATTCGAAAAAAATAAAAATAAAACAAGCCAGCCCCCAAAACAAGAAAAACTCGCTGTGAACAATAACGAATATTTATTGGAAAACAGAAAAGCTTATGTTGTTCTTGTTGTGGAGAAGAAAAGACAACTTGAGGAATCGGGAATCTTTAACAATAGCCCAACAAATCATAAAAAAGATCTTTACGATGTTTAAAACTTAAAATAAACTTTAAAATTTAAAACAAAAAAAAAACAATTTGTGAAAACATTAAAAAAAAAAAACAATATCATGTCAGTATTAAGAATTTTAAACCTAAAACAGGGAATCTTTAACAATAGCCCTACAACACGCGAGTCGGGTTGAAAAAAAGTTGTAGAACGTAGTCAAAAAAATGAATATGCAACAAATAAATGCGACGTACGTAGAGACTGGAGATTTTCCTAGTTATCTATTCCATTTGTTTGTATGTTTACGTAGGATAAATGGCCTTTTATTAGACATGAAAAAAAAAAAAAATTTCACCAACAAAATGTTTACTTAATAAAGATGGCGTCAACAGTTGTCACGTGGTGTGTGTGTTTTTTTTTTACCGGGAGTCATAATCAAAGCGGCGTTTTTTTTTTGTTTTTTTTTTTTTTCTTTACTGAAATATGAAATATTAGGGTTCGGTTTAGATTTAGGGTTAGGGTTAGGTTAGGGTATGGAATTTTTTACAGAAACAACAGGAGAAAAAAAAAACATTACGGTGTGAGGAATGAAAATAAAGTATTTTTTTACTATCCATTCCCAGCGCAGTTTACCACTTAAAAAAGTTCAAATCCTACTTTTTTTGTGCAAATACATTTAAACAGCCTAAAAAAACATCCGCAAAGAAGGAATTAAAAAAAAAAAAAATTAAATAATTAAGATTTTAGCGTGGGGGATCACTTTCCTTTATAAATTTAACGTAAAATGAGCACCCATTTCCTGGCCACTTAACATTAAACGAGACATGTAACCGACTTGAGTTTCTAATTCGAGACTGGAGATTTTCCTAGTTAGCTATTCAATTTGTTTTTATTTTTACGTGGTATAAATGGTTTTTCATTAGACATGAAAAAAAATAATTTCTGGGCACGGATTTTTACAGCAAAAACATGGCGTCAACAGTCTTGTTTTGTTAGCCTCGTTTCGGGTTCTCGCTGTCAAGTGTGTGTGTTTTTTTTTACCGGGACTCATAATCAAAGCGACGTTTGTTTTTTTTAACGATCAGGGCTGGGGTTAGGGTTAGGGCTGGGGGTAGGGTTAGGGCTGGGGTTAGAGTTAGGGCTGGGGTTAGAGTTAGGGTTAGGGCTGGGGTTAGAGTTAGGGTTAGGGCTGGGGTTAGAGTTAGGATTAGGGCTGGGGTTAGAGTTAGGGTTAGGGCTGGGGTTAGAGTTAGGATTAGGGCTGGAGTTAGGGTTAGGGTTAGCGCTGGAGTTAGAGTTAGGGTTAGGGTTGGAGTTAGGGTGGGTTTTTTTTATTAAATAAACACGTAGAAATTTAGCCAATTTGGGGCGGGGGGTATTTATTTATTTAATAAAAACACGTAGAAATTTAGCCAATTTAGTTTTCTGGGGTTTTTTTAGGGGGGGGGGGGGGACTCAAGTCAAAGTTTTCCCACCCCCACCCCAAAACAAACACGAAAATCGCTAAATTTTTACGTGTTTTTATTAAAATCTCAAGTCGGTTACATGTCTCGTTTGACGCTAACTGGCCAGAAAATGGGTGCTCATTTTACGTTACATTTATAAAGGAAAGTGAACCCCCACTCTAAAATCTTAATTATTATTATTATTTTTTTTAATTCCTTCTTTGCGGATATTTTTTTAGGCTGTTTAAATGTATTTGCACAAAAAAGTAGAATTTGAACTTTTTTAAGGGGTAAACTGCGCTGGGAATGGATAGTAAAAATTTACCGAAAATAATTTGTAAATAAAAGCACACTGACATGTAAATCAAAAGAAAATTATTTTATTCCTTTTGCTTAAAATGTAGTTTTGTTTTGTTCTTCTGCTTGGCTGAAAAATGCAAAAATTGCGCTTTGACTATGAGTCCCAGTAAAAAAAACAATCGAAACGAGATCGAGGCTCCAGTTTCTATCGAGAAGAGGCCATTCATTTTTTTTTCACTTCACGTACGCTAAAACTATTAATTTATTTAAAAAATAGCACTTTTAACGGATTATAATAATTAATAACTGTCACAGTTAACTTGGAAATTCAGTTTTATCGGCTACGGTAACTTTTATTTGTTGTATTTTTCAGCGTTTTCGTTGTAGGGCTATTCGTAAACATACCCGAGGAATCTGACTGGTGCAAAGTCTCGGTTGGGGAATTTAAATTATGACAACAAACTTTTACTTTCGAAAAACAAAAAACTAAAAAAAAAACTGAGAAATATCTGTTTAAAAAAATGAATTTATAAAAATGAAGAGTTACTTCCCCTGCGTTACATATCAGTTATCTCCCTTGAAATTGTTAATATTATATTTTTTTTCTCCCGGTGAAGCATTAAGAATATGTTATAAAATCGATAATAGAGATTCCCGAGTCTTGACGTAGTACAACAAACTTTTTTTGTGTGTGCTTTTCCAGTTTAGCGGACACATTCGAAAAAAAAAAAAAAAAAAACTTAGGAATATCTGTTTGATGTACGTACCTGTCACGGGCTGAATATATCCTATACCAAAAATCACGTAAATTAATCAAGTAGTTTTTTTTATTTATAAAAGAAAATTAAATGTTAGCGATTTACGAAGAGGAAGTGCAAATATGACAGACATTTTGATTTATTCAAAGGGGGATAAGCGTAATTCATTTACGGTTATCTCCCTTTGAATAATTTAATGATTATCTCCCTTTGACAAATTTAATTTAATTTAATTTTCTTTTTTTTTTAAATACTTAATTAATTTACGTGATTTTTGGTATAGGATATATTCAGCCTGTGACAGGTACGTACATCGAACAGATATTCCTCAGTTTTTTTTGTTTTTTTTTTCGAAAGTATCCGCTCAACTGGAGTTGCACCATAAATGTCACCAATCGTGCGAAAATGTAATTGGTGACATTTATTGGGTGTGTTTCTACCAGTATTTTGGTTAATTTTCGATTCTTGAGAGATTGTCAGGGATCCTCGTAGAGCCTTTGGGTATATGTTACGACGCTCAGCAGAGGCGCGAACGGGGTCCAAAAAAAGAACGAGAAAGAGTTTAAAAACATAAATTTGCAACAAGTAAAGTTGACTTATGTCTAGAATAGACATTTTTCTACTTACCTATGTAATTTGTTTGTATTTTTACGTAGTATAAATGGCTTTTTATTAGATGTTAAAAAAAAATTCTTGTTTTTTAAAACATCTAGTTTCTCAAAGAAAATGCCTCTATATTATTACGTAGAGCGGCCATTTTGAATTCTTCGAAAACCCTCTGTCGAACATAAATTTCTAATAAATAGCA
Organism: Sepiola atlantica; assembly: GCA_963556195.1. Taxonomy (NCBI): domain Eukaryota; kingdom Metazoa; phylum Mollusca; class Cephalopoda; order Sepiida; family Sepiolidae; genus Sepiola; species Sepiola atlantica. The sequence continues at coordinate 47,826,497 of OY744549.1, forward strand.
CTTCAAACGGGTTTAAAATACAAACAAATAGCACATGCAAGTTTGAAACTAACTTTTACAGCTTACATTTACTTTTATTTGTTGTAAATTTGTTTTTTTAGCGTTTTTACTCTGCTGAGTCTCGTAAAAGATGCCCCAAAAACGCTTTAAAATAAGTTAAAACACAAAAAACAAAACTTATCCATGTAGGTGGAAGAGTAACTTATCTTGCCTTTGGTAACAGTTATTTGTTGCCTATTTGTTTTTTTTGTTTTTTCACCCCTTTTTTGTTCTGTTTACTTCAGAAAATAATACCCAAAATCTTTTAAAAATAAATTCTTGAAAGAAAAAAGAAAAATAAATTGAGATAAGTCATCTCCCTTTTCTTTGACAGCCTAAAGTAAAAGAAAAAAAAAAAAAGAAAAAAAAAAGATTTTTAAAAAGGTTACAGTGACCACTTACTAGGACCAAAGGCTACTCGAGCAGTGGCTCACGGAAGTCCGATTATGCTCGGACTAACTTGTAGCAGTCATAAATTAGATTTACTTTTTAATGCGTATTAGTGTCCCTGTGAGCTGAATAATAAATATTATCGATCCTATGTCGATATTTTTCAATCAATTCTTTAAAACAATTAGTCTTTCTCTTTTAGACAATGTACGATCCACACATCTTTGTCGTGATCATACTTTTCAATAACAACTTATCGTCATAAGTTTTCCTCATAAACAATGGTTTATATTTGAGTTTTTCAAATACAACATTATAATTCTAGGACCTCTTCCTCGAATTATGATCAAATAGTAATCAAATTGAAAACATTGTCTGTAGTCCAAATTAAAATACACATCGTAACTAAGAGATAAATAACTCAAATTCACTACGTTATTCTTAATAAATCTTTTAAATTATTAGTTAAATTAATTTTCAAAATAATAATGTCGATTTCACATAAACGGGAGTTATCTAATTAATTAATGAGGGAACAATTTTCACAAGGAAATAAAATTCTGACCACGGAGACAAATTAGATGTTAACAAGTCAACATCTCGAATTTATCTGAAGAAAATATCTTCAAAATATTTTAGCGAGAAAAATGCTATCAGCCTTGTTTTTCAGTAGAAACTGACACGTCACTCAAATTGACCAATCAGAGGACGAGCCTGAGTCAATCACAGATTCAATGAAAAATGTCGTCTGCTCTGAACAATTTAGGCGCGGTTGAACCAAAACTTGAATTCGTTACAAACGAATTTTACAAACATTATTATTATTACTGAGCGTTTTCAATAAAAATGAAACATGGCCATTCTTTAAAAAATAAATTCTTAAACTACCTAAGACAAAGTACTTCAGTTCGACAGATAAAGGCTACCGAAAAAAACATTCTCTCTCTGGAGGGAGCATATTTTTGCTCCCTCTGAGAAGATGATATCATAGTGAACGAACATATAATACACTGACCCCCCAAAAGAGGAGGTAATGACAGAAAGGATGATATCATGTCGACACTACCCCATACCCCTACCCAAACATTGATTAACCCTAAATTACAAGGTTTACAAAAGTGGCGACGAGGACGAGATAAACTTACAATTTTTTTCAAAAGAAAAAAAAAATGGATTGCACAATTAAGCGATTACTTGAACAACAGTTACGGTTAATGGAATTATTTTCAGAGAGATTTTCCACACCTACATCGTCGATTTCAGAAACAAATCTTAGGATATCTACAGATTTAATTTCTTAAACAATAACGGGATTTCGTTATGACCCAATGGAAAATTCGACGTTCGAAACATGGTTTGCGCGTTTCGAGGAGATTTTTCGAGTGGATTTCAAGGATTAAGCTGACGACTGGAAGGTAAGACTTCTGTTACGTAAGCTTGGGACGTCGGAACATGATTTGTATGTAAATTACATATTGCCAAAACATTCTCGTGACTGCGATTTTCAAAACACAGTACAAATTCTCACTCAGATTTTCGGTGAGCATATTTCATTATTCAATATCCGTTTTAATTGTCTTAGCATAACGAAATCTTCCTCCACCGATTTTTCAGCGTATGCAGGCCTTGTAAACAAAGAATGTGAATGTTTTAAAATCTCTTCCATCACAGACGCTCAGTTCAAATGTTTGATTTTTGTGTGTGGTTTGAAAACAGCAGAGGAAGCAGACATTCGCATATGGATTTTGTCAAAAATAGAACAAAATCCAGATATAACATTGCAACAAGTTGCCGTGGAATGCCAGCGTCTAGTAAATCTAAAACATGATTCAACTATGGTACAACAAGCATCCGCATCAATGGTAAACACAGTTCAAAAACAACGTCGGCCCACCTCACCGACTTCAAAATCAGTCCAGCCTCCAACAGCTTGTTGGAATTGTGGCAACTGGCATTTTGTGCGATACTGCACCGTCAAGACACACCGCTGTCACAGCTGCAATCGACTCGGACATAAAGAGGGATTTTGCACCCCTCCAGGACGAAAACCAACCCATAATAGGCAAACCTCACATACACACAACAGGCAACGACAACAGCACAGACGAAAAACGCAGTACAATTGAATGGCCATCCTATTAAACTACAAATCGTTACAGCATCAGATAAAATTATTATATCACAAAAACTATGGGAATCCATAGACCAGCCTTCATTGACACCAACAAGTCAGGTAGCACAGAGTGCTTCTGGAGATTGTGTTCACATCACGGGTCAATTACCCGCTACCATCAAAATGAAAGAAAAAAACGGTGTCAGGTACCGTATACATTGCAAATTTATGCCATAATTTGCTGGGACTTGATTTTATCGAGTTACTAGGTCTTCTTGACATTCCACTCAATCAGATATGTGAGGTGGTGTCCAGATCGTCACCTCAGAGCAGTAAAGACGACCTCAGCAAGAAGAAACAGCAACGGCGGCGGCGGAACAATCGACCAACCACCAACCTTTTGTTTGGACCAACCTTTGGCTCCACTTCAACAGGAACTCCCACAATAATATCAACACCAATGATTACCACAGTGACTCCTAAAATCACCACAACATCAGGACCTACTTCAACAACATCAGTTCGATGTGAGTCTACTAAGGGTATGACTGATAAAACCTTCATACCTGATGACCACATTAGTGGAACACCAAACACACCAAACTCTCCAGTAAGTGATGGCAGACCTGATGGACCTGGATGGATTGTACCAGCGCCGACTACATCTACTGATCTTAAACCTAGCATCACCGTTAAACTGACTGATGACCCTCAAGGGGTAGAACTGCTCAAGGTTGATTTGACCGATAATGCTGAGAAAATCACAATTCTTGTACAACGTCAAGGATCAGAAGATTTTGTAGAAATTCCTGATGGCACTAAAATCACTGGTCCATTCATCTCAACCACATTTGACAAAGTTATGGCAATCAAGGTGATTTTGGAAGAAAAGGCAGTTGATCAGAATCCAGACTACAAAGTATGGCTGGATATTGAAGCATGTTTCCATTTGCCAACATCTCTAATAACATCATCTACCAACCACCTCCTACATGAAGCAAGCACCAATTCACCATCGAGTCAACTACCCACCAGAGGTGTACCAGCCAGAATCCCGCCTCAATTGGTATGGACCGCCACAGCCTCAACAACAGGCTCCCTACTCCTCTACACAGCATCTCCCACCTGGTGGTCTAGCAGCAGCAAGGTTCGGGTCCTCGCAATACCACAGTCCTAAGCAGAAATTGCGCACAATGTTGCGTGCTCGTCAGCCATCAACCCAGGGTTACATTCAGCATAACACACGTTCGGTCGCTACCGAACCATCCTCAATCCAACGGACAAGCCGAAAGATTTGTAGACACATTCGAAAGAGCACTACTAAAAGCAAGAGGAGAGGGAACAACAGAGGAGATACTACATGATTTCCTCCTTTCCATATGGAATAACACCAAATGGAGCTGTGAAGAATGGTCTATCACCAGCAGAGGCACTCATGGGACGAAAACTCCGTACCACACTGGACGCTTTACGTCCCTAGCCACAAAGGCAACAACCAAGCCCTAACAAAACACAAGCATTTTCAGTTGGCACACCAGTGTTTGCTTGGAATTACAGACCTGGCCGGCCAAACTGGGTACCAGGCATCATCAGCAAAATAAATGGACAATTTCTGTATGATGTTCAAGTCGGAAATCAATTCTGGGCACGGCACAAAAACTAGTTGCGTCTCAGATACTCTGTAGGCAAATTAGTGGACAACAGAAGCACCATTCCGTTTGATTTGTTAATGGACACATTCGAACTGCTATCTCCACCACATCTCATGCAGACAAATTCAGATGAGAATTATCAAAGACCTCCCAGGACTTGGCCAAAGCACAGTCGCACTAGAGTAAAGCACCTCCAAGTTGACCCCAGGTGCGCTCGATACAGTTAAAGACTAAAACGGGGAGATGTTAGGAGAACTAAAGAAAACGCAATTATCTCCCTTGTCGAGAGGGTTGCCTGAGAGAAAAGATAAACAGACCGACGTCTTGAAACTGTGTATAGTTCATCTCGCGTTACAGCGGTCAAGTAACTCATTATTTTATATTGTGTTCAGTTGTAATAAATTTGTTAAAAGTTTCTATTGATATTTTATCCATTTTTCTTTACAAATATTATTGATTAAACCTAAATTACAAGGTTTACGAAATAAAAACATTTTTTTAATGTTTTTTCATTCATTTAAAAATGCTTAGTAATAAAAACATTTTTAAAATGTTTTTTCATTCATTTAAAAATGCTTAGTAATAAAAACATTTTAAATGTTTTTCATTCATTTAAAAATGCTTAGTAAAAAAAACATTTTTTAATGTTTTTTCATTCATTTAAAAATGCTTAGTAATAAAAACATTTTTAAAATGGTTTTCATTCATTTAAAAATGCTTAGTAATAAAAACATTTTTTAATGTTTTTTCATTCATTTAAAAATGCTTAGTAATAAAAACATTTTTTTAATGTTTTTTTCATTCATTTAAAAATGCTTAGTAATAAACACATTTTTTTGATGTTTTTTTCATTCATTCAAAAATGCTTAGTAATAAAAACATTTTTTAAATGTTTTTCATTCATTTAAAAATGCTTAGTAATAAAAACATTTTTAATGGTTTTCATTCATTTAAAAATGCTTAGTAATAAAAACATTTTTTAAATGTTTTTTCATTCATTTAAAAATGCTTAGTAATAAAAACATTTTTTAAATGTTTTTCATTCATTTAAAAATGCTTAGTAATAAAAACATTTTTTTAATGTTTTTCATTCATTTAATGCTTAGTAATAAAAACATTTTTTAATAGTTCTTTGCCTTTTGGCTAAGATCAAAGTGTCTGTCAGACTGATTGTGGAGAGAACGTATTCTTGACTGGTATTAAGGAGAAAGAATCGGTTATTCCTAAGAGTAACCCAACTCTGATTTATACATTTAGCTTTTGTAAGTATGGATGGTCGGAAAGACAATAATCTCGGTAAAAATCTAAAATCTAGGTCAATGACTTCTTTTTTTTTTAAGTAATTACATAAAGTTAACATAATGGACTAAAAAGTAAATAAAAAAATCTTGGAATTCTTCCTTTTTTTTTGCATAAATTTTTAAAAATTTATTACAACCATTGTAATATTTTCTTACGATCACGTGCTTCGCACAGCAGTTCATTCGATGATATATTCATGATAAATATGTTGGATAATGGCCCTGTGAAGCCGGACGCATGTTGAAGTGGACGTATGTGTGGGAGATCGTTTGGTTTGGCTTGCGCATTTTAGTACGGGTGAATCTGTACAACCGAGTGCAAAATAGGGCTGTTCTCACAGTCAAAGCTCACAAGCATTGACAGGGCCACCACGTTGATGAGACCTCAGGTCAAGGGTCAAAATGCACCTGCGTATAAGGGTTCTGTGATGTCACGGGTTCTTGTGTGGGTAACTGAGTTTTGCCAGTCTGGTTTTTGGAAGCAAGCTGAACAGACGATTTCTCCATGTAGTCCGCAAATGAAAAGGGGAATTTATTTCCCTAAAAGAATACAGGCGTGATGAAATTCCTTCCTCCCCCCCCTCCTCGAATGGCTAAGGACTTAATGGACCATAGATACTTAGGAATTAACTACGATTAAAGTAGTGAATTGATCTCTCTCTTCGTTAGTAAAACATCTCTAAGAACGACAGAAACTTGACGCCTAAATAAAAGTAATCAAATTTAGAAGAGAGAGTATGCCTTGTTTTTCGCTGTGTATGAAAATCTTTGTTACAGCCTGTAGTAACAAAGATAATTGATGCCTGTCTCCCCCTTGGAGTAATAATGGAATGTTCTACATTCGTGTATATTAAGAGTGAATGTTAAAACACTATTTGTCTAGCTAAGCAACAAATGGTTAAATAAAGCTTATCCTTAAGTTATATTCGGCGTCCAGTTTTTATTACAATTTATTTAACCATTCGTTATGGAACGTTACTTGAAACCCGATCGTCTAGACCTTGATACGGCCGACTCGGAATCTACTGACAAATGGCGGCATTGGAGAAAAATGTTCGAAGGATTCCTTACAGCTCTACAGTTATCTTCAAACGCGGCTTTAACAGGTACTGAGAAATATACCCTTCTTTTACATCATGTCTCTACTGCTATTTATAGAAATTTATCTGAATGTGAAAATTATGAAACTGCGGTGGACATTTTAGAAGCCATGTTTGTAAAGAAAAAAAAAATACTATTTTTGCTAGACATTTACTTGCTACCCGGCGTCAACAACCAGAAGAAAGCCTTGAACAATACCTTCAGATTCTAAAGACGTTAAGTCGCGAGTGTGAATTTACAGCCTTAACTGCGAACCAAGCGAGAGATGTTTTTATCAGGGACGCATTTATTAATGGAATACAGTCCAACCAAATAAGACAAAGACTACTAGAGAATAAAAACCTAGACTTACCAACAGCTTATGAACAAGCTCTAACGTTGGACATGGCACAGAAGCAGTCTGTCTTCTATTTACAACCCGATATTTTGGGAGCTGCTATCGTAGCCCCTCCTCTGCATGTTCAAAATTCTTCCATTGTCCAAGATGCTGCCACCCCCCTTTCTAACGATCACGAACAACTTATCACTGCCGCCTCAGCTGGATCCACATGCTACTTTTGTGGCCTTCGTATACATGCTCGTTCGTCCTGCCCGGCTCGAGATGTTAGATGCCACAAGTGTGATAAGCAGGGACATTTTTCGAAAGTTTGCCGGTCAGCTTCTCAAAAAAAACGTTCGGCTACTCTTGCTACTGTAGCACCAATTACAATATCAGCTGCATTCCCCGGCTGCCTCTCAAAAACAATCGTGAGGGTAAAAATCAATGGATTGACTATTCATGCGCTTATTGATACAGGCAGTTCCGAAAGTTTTATTAATGCCAGTATTGTAAAAGCAAATAAATGGGAAATATTTCCTTGTTCCAACCAAATATCAATGGCAAATTCATCTTTATCGTCCCATGTAATTGGATATTGCATGGTTAACCTGAAACTAAAAGGAAACTCCTATCAAGGGATCAAATTATCAGTAATGAAAAACCTCTGCTGCGAAGTGATTTTGGGTCACAATTTTCTAAAACAACATTCATGCGTTGAAATTCCTTTTGGTGGCCCCAAGCCAGTCCTAAGCGTATGTGGACTAGCAGCTGTCAAAGTGCGGCACCCGTCACTTTTTACAAACTTAACTCCTGACTGCAAACCAATAGCAATAAAATCAAGACGCTATTCAGAAACGGACAAGCAGTTCATAGCAGCAGAAGTAACAAAACTACTTAAGGAAGGAATTATAGAGCCAAGTGAATCTCCATGGCGAGCACAGGTCCTCGTAACAGCCACTGAAAATCACAAGAAAAGGATGGTCATTGACTATTCCCAGACCATCAACAGATACACATTACTCGATGCCTATCCACTGCCTCGTATTGACGAAATGATTTCTAATATTGCAAAATATCACACTTTCAGTACTTTAGATCTCAGAAGTGCCTACCATCAGGTACCTATCAAGCCAGAGGATAAGCCCTACACGGCATTCGAGGCCTGCGGTCGCCTATATCAGTTCTGCCGAATTCCTTTTGGGATAACAAATGGTGTGGCTAGCTTCCAGAGGGTAATAGATGAAATAATCTCCAATGAAAAATTGAAGGGTACTGTTGCATATATAGACAATGTCACAGTATGCGGACATAACCAAGCTGAACATGACCACAACCTTAAACGATTCATGGCTGCCGTCAAGAAATATAATCTGACTTTGAACAGTGAAAAATGTTCCTACAACTTGAAAAGCATCAAATTATTGGGATACATTGTCAAAAATGGCACCATGACGCCGGATCCCGAGCGACTGAAACCGCTAATGGAATTACCAATCCCTGGAAACATGCCCTCTTTACGACGAGCCCTCGGTATGTTTGCTCACTACTCCCAATGGGTTGCGTCTTTTTCAGAAAAAATACACCCATTGACACAAGTATCTACTTTTCCGTTGTCCTGTTCCGCCATCAGAGCATTTCAAAACATGAAAAGGAACATTGCTCAGTCTGCCATTTCTGCTGTGGATCCTTTTATCCCTCTATTAGTTGAGACGGATGCCTCCGACTGTGCGATAGCTGCCTCACTGAGACAATCCGGTCGTCCTGTAGCTTTTTTTTTCAAGAACACTTTCGAAATCCGAGCGACGACACTCTGCAATAGAAAAAGAAGCGTACGCCATAGTTGAGGCATTACGAAAATGGAGGCATTACTTAATCGGCCGACATTTTGAATTAATCACTGACCAAAAGTCGGTCTCGTTTATGTTTAACCCAAAAACAACGAGTAAAATAAAAAACGAGAAAATAGTGAGATGGAGAATGGAGCTTTCTTGCTACTCCTTTGACGTCACTTACCGCCCTGGTAAGGAGAATGCCGCGGTCGACGCGCTTTCAAGGGTGTGTGGCCTGGTAACTGGCTCAGATGATCTTCAGTATATACACAGGGAATTGTGTCACCCAGGTATCACAAGAATGATTCACGTAGTCAGGAGCAGAAACTTGCCATATTCTGTTGAAGACGTAAAAAGAATTACGAACTCTTGTCGGATATGCGCAGAAAATAAGCCCAGGTTCTACAAACCTCCTCCAGCAACACTCATTAAGGCCACACAGCCTTTTGAAAGACTTAACCTGGATTTTAAGGGCCCTTTACCCTCTAAAACTAAAAATAAATACATGCTCACAATAATAGACGAGTACTCAAGATTTCCGTTCGTCATCCCCTGCCCAGACGTAACGGCTGCAACAGTAATTCAAGGCCTCTGCTCCATTTTTGCCGTTTTTGGAGTGCCTGCATATATACATTCAGATCGTGGGTCTGCTTTTATGTCGGACGAACTCAAGCAGTTTCTGCATGAACGAAGAGTAGCTGTAAGTAGAACAACTTCTCACAATCCTCAAGGAAACGGACAGTGCGAAAGATACAATGGTATAATATGGAAGACAGTACAGTTGGCGGCAGCAAATCGCAATAGTCCGATCTCCGATTGGGAAAGTCTCATCCCCATGGCCTTATACGCTATTAGGACTCTATTATGTACAGCGACAAACGCTACCCCACATGAGAGATTCTTCTCGTTCCCACGACGAAGCTCAGCAGGCACATCACTTCCCTCGTGGCTTGCACAACCTGGCACAGTTTTATTAAAACGTCATGTTCGTCATAGTAAACATGACCCATTGGTAAGCGAGGTACAATTAATCGAAGCGAACCCTCAGTATGCACTGGTCAGAAATTCAGAAGGAAGGCAATCTACTGTCTCCTTAAGGGATCTAGCCCCAGCAGGAAATGTATATGAACGTAGAACTGCTTCAGATGGATATAGAGCTCCGGTTCGTGGAACAAGTCCGACCCTCTTAGGTGATCGTGTGCCAGATACGTCAAGTTCAGAGTCCCAACAAAACGAATCTGAATATACTAACAGAGTCGTCTCTGACTCTAGTTCGGACGACAGATGGGTACCACGAAAGCGGTTTCACCCAATATCTGAGACAGATACTCAATCTTCAGACACCAAGCGACCGAAGCGCCGTAGAAAACGAGAGCGATTTGGAGCAAGATATTTTAGCCCTAAACCAGCAACACAAGACAGTCCCGAAACGTCGTCAGGTCCCGAGGAGCCTAGATTAGAAATGGATGTCGGGCACGAACAACCAAGACGCCCTCAAAGAACCCGCAGGAGGCCAGGTCGATGGGATGATTTTGTTCCCTACGAATAAGAAGATAGATGGGGGAGAATGTAGTAACAAAGATAATTGATGCCTGTCTCCCCCTTGGAGTAATAATGGAATGTTCTACATTCGTGTATATTAAGAGTGAATGTTAAAACACTATTTGTCTAGCTAAGCAACAAATGGTTAAATAAAGCTTATCCTTAAGTTATATTCGGCGTCCAGTTTTTATTACACAGCCTAATACAACGATGATGATACTGGACGCGCGGCGTGTGACGATGATGGTGGCGATGTTCCACGGTAGTCCCGAAACAAGGAGAGAACTCAACCGCTGGACGACATCGAGACGACACCCCTCCATGACAAAGAAGAAAATTACGAGTAATTAAAGGACTATGTAACACATAGATCTGAAGCTGATAGAATGTCTTCAACAATTTTATCCATGAAAGAAAAATGTGGAAAACTAATCAAAAACACAAACAATTTAGCGCCACGCGCGCAGAGCATCATTCTTACCGAGATTATTTGATTCACTTATTTTTTTAGTATTAATAAATCAAAAAAAATATTTCAAGAAATATGCCTTAAATGTAAGAATTCCGTGACGTTAATTTTATTTAATTTTTCAATATAAATAAAAAAATTAAAAAAACAAGTTTTTTTTTAGTTTTTTATCCAGTCTGGTCATTTTTACCGAGATCATTGTCTTTCCGACCATCCATACTTACAAAAGCTAAGCGTATAAATCATGGGTGGGTTACTCTTCCGAATAACGGAAGAATGGTAGTTATAGATGATGCGCCTCATTTCCGTGACTTCGCGTCGACAACGATCAGGCAGGTCGCGGAAGCGCGGACGGAATAATATCATTTTTTGGGTATCTTTCAGAATGATCAGTACAGCCGCGGACGGGGTCCAAAAAACTAACGAGAACAGGGTTATAAAAATAAATATGCAACAAGTGAGTTTAACCTACGTCGAGAAGAGATATTTGTCTACTTACCTATGATATTTGTTTGTATTTTTACGTACTATAAATGGGGTTTTATTAGATGTAAAAAAAATTTCTTGTTCATTTTTTACTCGTTTTTTTTAGACAATATGGCGTCTTACGAGCAAGCGCCATTTTCTTTTTTTTTTGCAAGTTCGCGTGATAAAACTATTGATTTCTACTAAATAGCAGTTGGAACGGTTTAAAAATACAAACAAATATCACAGGTCAGTTTTAAATTAACTTTTATCGACGACAGTTACTTTTATTTGTTGTATATTTGTTTTTTTGAGCGTTTTCAGCGTACTGATCATTCTGAAAGATACCCCATTTTTTCTTTCTTTTATCTTATAAAAACATTGACAAAATTTTACCCCCCCCCCACACACACACAAAAAAAACATTATTTTCACAAAAAAAAAAAACTGATTTTATTCTATGTATTTTTTCTTTGAATTTATTCGTCTTATATTATCGTCTGCCAGTCTTCCAGTTAGAGCTGGGCAGTTTGAATGCAGGGCTTGGCTATCGCTAAGAACGGGAGCCCTAACCCTAGCCCATTTTTTTCTTTGTTTGAAAAAAAGAAAAACAGCGAAACAAATGAAAAAGAAAAATTGACAAAATGCCCCCCCCCCCCCCCCCTAAAAAAAAAAATTTCTAAACATTTGATTGAAAATGGTTCCAACCCCACAGTTTGTTCGGTTTTTATCTTTTTATCTATGTATTTTTTCTTTGAATTTATTCGTCTCATATTATCGTCTGCAAGTCTTCCATTAACGCTTGGCGTTTTCGTCTCGGCAACTCTCGGGCATTTCCGCGACCTGCCCGATCATTGCCGACGCGAAGTCACGGAAATCAGGCGCGTCATCTATAACAGCACCCGAAGAATCATTAGACAACTTTCGTCGTCAACATCATTTTCTCCGCTCTGAGAAACGGATGGAATCAGCCCTAGGAGGAGGTAATGCTTGGGAGGGTTGTCTCCTCTCGGATCAAATATAACCATATCTCACTACGATCCAAGGGATCGGGGGGAACCTGGGACCGAATGCGTAAGCAAGCCACCGCGCAAGGTAAGTAAATATTACCTTTGCGAGGAGAGGTCCGTTCGACAGAACTCTCCAGACAAAGGCGCGTGACGTCACGATCGGGCCTCTGCACACAGACACGATCTTTCGAACAATTAAAGAAAGAAACAGATCTTCATTGTATATATTTTATTCTCTCTCCCTTCAGGAAAGAAAAAAAAAAGGGATCCAGGTGGCAGTTTTTTTTTTATGTCTCGTCTGGGGAGGGTTTTAAGGATCCCTCCGAACAAGTCCTAATGGTTTAGACGATGTGATAATGAATGCATTTCTGGTAAGAAAAAAAACTGGATTTTATTTATTATATATATATATATATATATATATATATATAAGAATATAAATAAATATTGTCCTTTTTATTATTATTATTATTATTTATTATTATTATTTTAAATGATTTAAGACAATGACGAACAACAATAACATTAAATTTGTAGGCTATTCGGACTACTATCCTTCTTCTTATTGTTATTTTCACAACGTTTCGGCCGATGTAACCTCCGACCTTCTTCGGGTGCATCTTTTCGAATTTGGGAACCTTCTTGTCGAATCTCGATATCTGTATGGAATTTCGCACATAAAATTGAACAAGAATATTCCCAAGTTCGAAAAAATGCATCGGAGGTTACATCGGCTAAAACGTTGTGAATATAACAAACAAGATGAGAATAGTAGTCCGAATAATCCAAATATTACAATCCTTATCTAAAAAAAAAAAAAAGTAAATAAGGCACTTCTGTATTTTACGGACCGTTCTATTTTTTTGTAGGTAGGATTTTCAAGTTAAATTCAAATTTTACGGTATCTTTTGTTTATTAAATTGTTAGGTGAAAGTGCAGAATAGTTAACAAAGACCCTCTCTCCCCCATGTTAAGAATGGATTTCTAAATAATAGCGTTATTATTTCTGCACGGTTCGTAAACTGCAGAAGTACCAAAAATAACATTAAACATTAGCAGTTCGATTTTAATGATTTAATAGCCATTGACCAAACAATAACGTAATAATTATTATCTTATTGTTTGCTCATTAAAGTGGGTGCTTTTACAGATTAGCGTACATAAAAAAAAACACGCTGAAAAACGCAGTTCCAATTAAATTAACCGGAAAACTCTTTGAAATACTTATGTATCAAGCAAAAATAGGTTTGTACACCAAAAATTAGCAAAAACTATCGAGTGGAATTGTAATAAAAAATTAAAAAATCCGTTATATCGTTTAATCGGGTTAGGCCATTGATTCGAGCGAAAAACACGAAATTCAAGAGGAGATAACTCAGTCTGTCATATTAACAAGTAATAAATTAATGGCAGTCATACGATGAAACTGATTTTTATTTTTAATTAAAATTCTACTCGATCATTTTTCCTACTTTTTGGTAAGGATATTTATTGAAATAAACGTAAGTATATAATACTGTTTTTTTTTGTGTGGTGTTGATAATTTAATACGGACGTTTCTCTGTACAAGCACCTTAAATTGTAATCATTGTTTTCCGACACGTAATTGTCTCGGAAAGGCGATATACAGCAGTTCAAAAATTGTATTTCTTTATCTCCTTTTTTAAAGAGTATGACATGCATTGACGTTAAATCAATTAAGGGCCATTTATAACGAAAGCATGAATGAAAAAGAGGTTAAAAAAAAAAAACGGTACCCTGTTTCCGTGACTTCGCGTCGTCAACGTTCGGGCAGGTTACGGAATCGCCCGAGAGTTAACGAGGCGAAAAACTGCCAAACGCTAAATTGAAGACTGGTAGCCGATAAATTACGACGAAAAAAATAATAGTCAAATACATATATAAAAATTCTTCGGCAATATACTGTATTGGATACGCTATTATTATGACGTTTAATAAAATATTTCCCAAAAAACATTATTTTCACTAAATAAATACATATATAAAAATAAAGAACGAACAAACCATAGCTAAACAACTGTTATTAATTAGATTTTTATTTATTTTTTTGTCAAAGGAACCAATGTTTTTAAATAAGTTTTTTTTTTAAATTTATTTGTGCACCGGAAAGTTTCAAATGATGATTTTGTTTGCTTTGTTAAACAATGTTTTTGTTTATTAATTTTTTTTTTCAATGTTTTTTTTTTTAATTTTTTTATTTTACATTCTTTCGAAAAACTCAATTGACAGGGATGATAGAAATTAATTTTTTTTTAATTATTATTATTGAACGCGATTAATTTCTTCCAAAAGGCTGCGAGATCTGCCATGGCCACCGAGAACTCTCGACGGCCACGGATCTGCCCGAACGTTGACGACGCGAAGTCACAGAAACATGGTGCGTTAGCTATAAGAGTACGAAAAAACAAATAAATGTTACCAAAGGCAAGATAAGTTACTCTTCTGTTCTATCAACCTGGATAAGTTTATTTGTGTTTTAACTTATTTTAAAGAGTTTTTTTTTTTGTTCAAAACAAACCTGGTGTCCACCTGTTCAATTAGAACGAAAAAAAAATTGACTGAAATTACAGTTTCGATAATCGCTCAAAAAACGAAAATTAAGCAAAATACTGGTTAAACATTACATTTTCCCACGATTGGTGACATTTATTGGATGTGTTTCTAACACTATTTTGTTTATTTTTCGATTTTTCACCGATTATCAAGGGACCAGTCATTTTGTTTAGCGTTCCAACTGAATAGGTGGACACCAGGTATGTTTTGAACAGAAAAAAAAAGGTTTTAAAAATAACTTAAAACACAAATAAACTTATCCAGGTTAGTAGAAGAGTAACTTATTTATTTATTTTTTTTTACCCCTTTTTCGTTCTGTATAAAAAACGATGTTATCATTCGGTAGCCATTTTTGTTAAATCAGTAAACAAAATGTGAGTTATCTCCCTTGTTTATTTGATAAAAAAAAAATACCTAAAGAAATGTATAAACTTTGTTATGTACTTACGTGGTAGCTTAAAAGAAGACTGTACACCAAAAATTGCGCAAATTCATCCAGTATTTATTGAATTAAAAAAAGGAAAAAAAGACGATCTTATCTATCGGGCGTCATTTTTTTTTACCCGTTTCTGTTTCTGATTGGGCAAGGGACATAACTCAATTTTTTTTTCTTACCAATAAAAAATGGCGACCGATCGATAAAAATCGTGTTTTATTTTATTTTTTAAATTTAATAAATACTGGATGAATTCGTGTAATTTTTTTTTGTGTACAGACTTCTTTTCAGCTACCACGTAAGTACATAACAAAGTTTATAAATGCCCATTATTCGCACACTTATAGATTTTCCAGAGATCACGAGTTGCTAATTTCTGCGACTCGTTGCGTTTTCTGGTCATCTCGGTATATCTTTTCTTAGCTGCAGCTATTTCACTTTTGCATTGATTTCTAGCTTCTATAAATGTTTGCTTATTTGCATCCGACTTATGGCGGTTATATTGGCGGAATGTTTACGGCCTATGTGTAATAGCAGCTGCACAGCTTGAAGTGAACCATTGTGGGGAGTGGGGGCTTGCTAAAGAATTTCCACACGGGGACACACACTTCAATGCCTACCTTGACTCACTCAGTTGTCTCATTTTCACACTGCGTTTGGTGCACCAGCCCAGATGTGGCAACAATACTCCATGCATGGCCGAATAGTGGCTTTGTAAAGATATAGGATACAGTCAGGTGTGAGAAGTTTTCTAGTTCGGTAGAGGGAGTCTACCTTCTTTGCAGCAGCCTTGGCAATGTCTTCTATGTATTTGTTCCAATTCATGTTATCTGTGAATGTTAGACCTAGTAGTTTGAATGACGAACTCTCAGGTATGGGCTATTAGTCATGGCAATCGGTGATTGAAAAAGTTTCTTATAATTGCTATATATATATATATATATATATATATATCCCATTTTACCACAGACTAGTCATTTTCTAAGGATCCAGCCTTGCCTTTGATATGTGTGTGTTCGTTTTTTCTTACATGTCGAGTATAGAGCATGGTGTCATCAGCAAATATACCCATCTCGGACACAATTTCATCAAGGAGGTCTTTTATAAAGATCAGGAATAATAGCGGTCCAAGGATCGAACCCTGGGAATACGCGCATTAATGTCATGTTGTTTAGATGTACGACCATCAAGGACAATCTGGATCTTTCTTTCGGCTAAAAAGGATCTGATTATACTAAATATCTGTCCAGTAATACGGTATGACTTCATTTTTATGAGAAGACCAAACCTGTCAAAAGGCAATGTCTTCTATGTATTTGTTCCAATTCATGTTATCTGTGAATGTTAGACCTAGTAGTTTGAATGACGAACCTTCAGGTATGGGCTATTAGTCATGGCAATCGGTGATTGAAAAAGTTTCTTATAATTGCTATATATATATATATATATATATATATATATATCCCATTTTACCACAGACTGGAGGTCATTTTCTAAGGATTTGGCTAAATATCTGTCCGGTAATACTGTATGACTTCATTTTTATGAGAAGACCAAACCCTGTCAAAAGCGTTGATTGAAAATGTTTCTTATAATTGCTATATATATATATATATATATCCCATTTTACCACAGACTGAAAGTCATTTTCTAAGGATCCAGCCTTGCCTTTGATATGTGTGTGTTCGTTTTTTCTTACATGTCGAGTATAGAGCGTGGTGGCATCACCAAATATACCCATCTCGGACACAATTTCATCAAGGAGGTCTTTTATAAAGATCAGGAATAATAGCGGTCCAAGGATCCAATCCTGGGAACACGCGCATTAATGTCATGTTGTTTAGATGTACGACCATCAAGGACAATCTGGATCTTTCTTTCGGCTAAAAAGGATCTGATTATACTAGATATCTGTCCAGTAATACGGTATGACTTCATTTTTATGAGAAGACCAAACCCTGTCAAAAGCGTCGGATATATCAAACGCTACTGCCCTAGCTTCACCAGCTTTATCCAATGTATGATATATGCATTCCGAGATGACTGTTAGGATATCAGCTGTAGAACAGGCTCACCTAAATCCACACGCGCTTCAATGCCTACCTTGACCCACTCAGTTGTCTTATTTTCACACTGTTCGGCGGGAAGAGAAAAGATTGTATTCCATGAGGCATCTCTGATCTGATCTCAGCCCGTTTGTAGTATCGAGTCGTTTTGAGCAGCGGCTCATAAGCTTGGGGTCAAAAGTTTACGATGATATTGACCATTATCACAGTGTGATCAGAATTCCCAAGTGGGCTATGGACATACTCCTAGTATACCCTTATGGCGGATCGTAAAACTGGCTGGCTTCGTTTAAATGTGTGATCGTTTAAATGTGTGATCAGCATTCCCAAGTGGGCTATGGGCATTCATCACACAAGCAGTGTCGTCAAGAATAGGTCGAGAAGTGAGGCTTCCTGGTCCTCACAATCTGGGAGGCGGGTCAGGAAAGTGACAATCTGAGAAAGGGAATGACAAGGGAGAAACTATGATGAGCGATGTTACCAGCTGCGTCAGTGTAGCTCGAGAAACCAAGCAAATCTCTGCAGTGGACATTAAAATCCCCAAATACATGTATTTGGGCAGAGAGTACTTCGTCAATATTATCAGAGTTGAGGAAGGTACAGTTCTGGGTCAAGGGAGAACAATTAGTAATTAAAGCTACTAGACTATGTTCTCTCGTCAAGGGAAGTGTGTTACGAACATAAACCCCAAGTCCGTACATATGCTTATCAGAGTCCTTACGGTAGAGTGGGAGGTATCCAGAGATGTCAAAGTTATTAGAGGGATTGAGCAGTGTAAGTTAGTTTCACTAAGTGCTAGGATATCTGGTTAGTTTGCTAAAAAAAAATGATTCTTCGTCATCGAAATTAACCCGACAATCAGCTAAATCCCATCCATTCACAGTGGAGGTCCCCAGATGCCGAAGAGAGAGCCTTCTACTCCAATAGCTTCTTTCTTCGTGCTGCCGACCTTTGGAACTCCCTCCCTGCTCCCTGTTTCCCCGACTGTACCGACATGCAGAAATTTAAAACTAATGTGAACAGGCATCTCGCTGCACAGCTCCCAATTTGGGATGACCCCCCCCCCCCCCCAAAAAAAAAACTTTCATCCTTTGATTTAGTGGCCCCTTTACGTCTACAGTGGCGGCCTGCCTTGTTTGGGGTGGAATATGTTAAAAAAAACAAAAACATATCAGGCAAAAGTAGCCATCTACACCAAAAATTAGGGAAAATTATCGTGTAGAAATTTAATTAAAATTACGTCTACAGTGGCGGCCTGCCTTGTTTGGGGTGAATTATATAAAAAAAAAAGAAGAAAAAAGTTCTAAGCCCTCTGATTTGATTGGGGGGGGGGCCTTCTGGTTTAGTCGTTTTTCTTGAGCTGCGAAGGATACGAGGAGACCTGATTCTGACATACAAGATAAACAACAGGAATCTAAATCTACCTTTAGAGGAGTTTTTTTTAACCCCAGTGCTCTATCGTGGTATCCAGACCCCTATTGTTGCCTTCATCTACACGGAAGAATAGCCCCATTCTCTGCCCGTTTTTTTCTGCTCGCCTTGGATGAACATTCAGAGGGTAGATAGATGCAATATGTTGCACGGCTTGTTGCACCTTGTTAATTATTTTGCGCAATGATGTTCGAATATGTAAAAAGGTGGGCACTGGGAGATAGATAATGATTCAAGACAGGAATATAATGAGATGCAGGTGTGATGTGAATCTTAATAACAGGCTTAGATCTGATGACCTCAGAGGGAGATTAAATCTGGACAGTACAAGGAGATGTGTGCAGAACAGGAGACTTTGTTGGTATGGTCACGCTGAGAGTTCTTGGGTCTATTGGGTTAGTAGGTGTAGAGCAGTTGAGTTAGCAGGGTCAGTCAGTAGGGGAAAGCCGAGGAAATGATAAGGATGGACTTGAGAAAAAGAGATAAATAAAGACCTGGTCAGAGATAGGGTAGTTTGGAAGTCAATTTTTAAAAGCCGTCCAAGACATGCAGCATGTAAAACAGACGTTAAATAATGCGTAATGTGAATCTTAAAGACAGGCTTAGATCTGATGACCTCAGAGGAAGATTAAATCTGGACAGAACAGAAGACTTCGATGAAACACCTGGCCAGAGATAGGTGAGTTTGGAAGTCACTTTCTTAAAGCCATCCAACACATGCCAGCATGTAAAACAGATGTTAAACTGAATATAATGATGCTGATGATGAATAACTTTGAAGCACCTGTTTAAAATTTCGGTACTACTCCAGATGAAGCGCCTAATTTCCGTGACTGCTTGGTGGCAACGATCGGGCAGGTCGCGGAAGAGTCCGAGAGCTGCCAAGGCGAAAACGAGACCGAAGCAAAACTGAAAGTCATAAAAATGGAAGAGTGGCAGACGACAATATAAGACGAAGAATACAAAAAAAAATACATATATTTGAAAAAAATGAAAAAAAAAAAATGAACAAGCCATAGCTGAAGAACTATAAATAAACTTTTTTTTTTTCGTGGGCCAAATGAACTATTTAAATTTTTTTTTTTTTGTCTTTTACATAAATCAAAGAAGTAAATGCTATTTCTTTTACGATATTTAGGCCACTTTTTTTTTTTCTTACATAAAACAAAGAAGTATGTTATTTTTCTTAGGATATTTAGGCAACTTTTTTTTTCTCTATTTTTTTATATTTTCTCGTCGAGGGTCAGGGTTTACGGATACGTTTGCGGCCGATTCGAAAGGTCTTCCTACCGCTTGTTTTGTTGTGCTGAGCGCAGATGATTGGCAGCAACCTGATCGGTCAGCTCTGCTTCAGCCTCGTTTTTGTCTCGGCAGCTCTCGGGCGCTTCCGCGACCTGCCCGATCGTTGCCGCCGAGCAGTCACGCAAATTAGGCGCTTCATCTGGAGTAGTACCGAAATTTCATTATGACTTGTAAAAGCAAAATTTTGACCGTTTCTTTTTCTTTCAGGGACAATTACCCCAAACTATGACGCAGATATCCAAGAACAACAACATTAAGGTTTGTTAACATTTTCTTCTTTGCCATCGACATAATTAGTCTGGGTAACACATAAATCAGGTAGTAGCGCATGTTTTGATTTGGCCAAGATCAAAGTGTAGTATCTGTTCCGATGGATACTGCACCCCATAGACTGGTATTGTCTTGGCCTTCGAGGGCTTGATTTACACCGGTCTATGGGACAGTCCTGTGCAGTTCTAGGTGGTCCACCCTCCCAGACTTTGCCTCCTCTCTTTGGGGAGGAGTAAGTTTATTGCTTACTGCCTTAGGCGCCCCTACCAGGGAATGCCGACGGGCTGCCCAGGCAATTTTTAAATGCCCAGAGTGCTCACCTCTCGGGTGCTGGCTTTTCTAATCCCACTTTCCAGACCTTGTGTCACATCTTACCTTGTGGGGGTAGATAAATCTCTTCCTGAATTTTAGTGAATTTTTAAGTGAAGGGAGGGTCAAAATGCGGTGCTGTTACTAAAAAAAGAACCTGTTACCCCAAGAATAACAACATTAAGGTTTGTTAACATTTTTTTCTTCGCCATCGACATAATTAGTCTGGGTTATACATATAAATCGGGTAGTGGCGCATCAAGTTTTGAACGTAAAGGCATTAGGTAAATTGGGGATTTGAGTTCTCCGTTTCCTTTTTTTTATCCAAGAAAAGCAGATTTCCGTTTAACCCCGAGTTTATAATAAATTTTGATTCGACCGATTATATTTGTTTTTGTGAAAGTCGGGGACATCGAGGAATACGTTTTGCCTCCTTTATTAGTCGTTACAGGACTTTTCGGAAGTCGGCTCGACTTGAAGGCACAGAGTTTAAGAACAAGTAAGATCGGGTATGTAGAATTTCCGTAAAAAATATTGTGTGAAAGGGCTAAATCACTAGAGCCTCCCATAGATGCGAGTTCTTGACTTTTTGGTCAAAATCCGATTTTTTTTTTTTTTAAATAAGAAACTGTTGATTTCTGCCAAATCGCTGGAGCATTTCGATTTCAGCTAACCCTAACATACACACCGGTGGAAGGGGGGGTTGGTGGCCCCATTTCGATTTCAGCTAACCCTAACATACACACCGGTGGAAGGGGGGGTCGGTGGCCCCATTTCGATTTCAGCTAACCCTAACATACACACCGGTGGAAGGGGGGGTCGGTGGCCCCATTTCGATTTCAGCTAACCCTAACATACACACTGGTGGAAGGGGGGGTCGGTGGCCCCATTTCGATTTCAGCTAACCCTAACATACACACCGGTGGAAGGGGGGGTTGGTGGCCCCATTTCGATTTCAGCTAACCCTAACATACACACCGGTGGAAGGGGGGGTCGGTGGCCCCATTTCGATTTCAGCTAACCCTAACATACACACCGGTGGAAGGGGGGGTCGGTGGCCCCATTTCGATTTCAGCTAACCCTAACATACACACCGGTGGAAGGGGGGGTCGGTGGCCCCATTTCGATTTCAGCTAACCCTAACATACACACCGGTGGAAGGGGGGGTCGGTGGCCCCATTTCGATTTCAGCTAACCCTAACATACACACCGGTGGAAGGGGGGGTCGGTGGCCCCATTTCGATTTCAGCTAACCCTAACATACACACCGGTGGAAGGGGGGGTCGGTGGCCCCATTTCGATTTCAGCTAACCCTAACATACACACCGGTGGAAGGGGGGGGGGGGGTTGTGATTTAAACTGTTTTTGCTATTAGTCACTCACATCCCTAAAATATTCATACAAAATCATAGAATTACATCAGTAATTTAATTTTTCATATATAAATTATTATTGTCCTTTCTGATGACTTAAAGAAAAAAAATCACCCACCGTTGACTTTTCATTATAAAGTGAAGGATTTCTTTCCGAATTCATAAAATATAAAACAAAAAATAATTTGGTATAAATGAAATGGCATAGTTGAATTAAAGTTTTAAAAGACTCCCGGGCAACGCCTGGTAAGTACAGCTAGTAATATTTAGTTAGTAATATATTTAGTAAGTAATATATTTAGTTGGCGCTATACTCAACAACAAAGGATCCAAGACTGAAATCCTGGCAAGAGCAGCACAAACGGCAGCAGCACTTGCAAAACTGAAATCAATCTGGAAAGACGGAAACATTAGTCTCTGTTGCAAACTGAAGCTGCTGCATACACTAGTATTATCCATCTTTTTGTATGCATGCGAGTCATGGACCTTGACAGCCGAGCTCCAAAGAAAAATCCAAACGGTAGAAATGAGATGCTACAGAAGAGTGCTTGGCATCTCGTACTCAGACCGTGTCACAAACGAAGAAGTTCGCGCGCTCATCAACGCAAATCTGAACAACTACGAAGATTTGCTGACAACTGTAAGAAGAAGAAAGCTTGGATGGTATGGTCACGTGACAAGGGGCAGTGGTCTCTCCAAAACCATCCTGCAGGGAGCAGTGCAAGGCAAGAGAAGGAGAGGTAGACAACACAAAAGATGGACGGACAACATCAAAGAGTGGACGGGCTACAACTTCGCTACAACCCAGTCCATTGCTCATGATCGTCAGAAGTGGAGACAGCTGGTGTGGAGTTCATTGGTGCAGCGCCCCTACGACCCAGGAGGGGGTTAAGGGACCAAGTCAAGTCATATTTAGTTAGTGAGTAATATATTTCAACTGTAAAATGTACATGCGACGTTGGTTCAATTAACAATGACTAAAAGTTACTTGCAGAAATTATGAGTGAGGGGGTTGTCTGACTTGCTATTTTCTTTTTCGCCTCCTCTCATCACTTGAAATGGTTTCTATCCGAATTCATTTCAGACGGTGGTCACAGTATCTGTTAGGTGGTTGTCTGACTTGCTATTTTCTTTTTCGCCTCCCCTCATCACTTGAAATGGTTTCGTCCGGAGGCTTGAAAAGAAGGTACATATTTTACTCGCTAACTTTTGTCAGCTGGTGTCTCTCCAGGATCAGCACTAATTCACTATTTTTAAGCGTTACTAACTTTTTCCCTTCATACTTAAGGGAACATCTATTATATAAAGGGCAGTTGTCAGTGTGTCCAGCTAAAATTCTGAAACTACAAAACAAACTGGCGCTACCAGATCAGGCTGTCTGAAGTTATTTGCCTCTCTGACTCAAAATGCACCAAACATTGATGTTTTATCGTTTTATTTTCTTTGCAAAACTCAATCATATTCTGCAAAATCCAAAACAAAAAACCATTTCTCTCACTCCCTTTTCCCTTCCCCTCCTCCCCTATCCCTCCGTTCCCCCCCCCTTTCACTCAACCAAACACCATGAATAGATACTTATAAATACATATAATAGATATAATAGATACTTATAAATACATATAATAGATATAATAGATACTTATAAATACATATAATAGATATAATAGATACTTATAAATACATATAATAGATATAATAGATACTTATAAATACATATAATAGATATAATAGATACTTATAAATACATATAAAGAACTTGAAGCCTAAAAACTTTTACTAAAATGACCGGATTCGGCATTAAATAACCTGAAAAGGGTTGATATGCCGTAAATCAAAACCACTTAACTGCAAAACAACCAGCCACAAAGTTGATCAGCTGCTAAGAAAAAACGCAGATTAAAAAAAATAAAAACTCAGATTGATTTTTGAAACATTCGGATCTGGATTCAAAAACTGTTAAGGTTTCATGGGTCGGTGACCCCCCACCCTATCTTCTTCTCTACACCCTCTCTCTCACAGACGTGATGTTGCTAGTCTCAGTCTTTTCTATAAATAGTATTATGGCATGTGTTCTTCAGAATTGTCTGATCTATTCCCTACTTCTTTTGTTCCAGCTCGTTTAACTCGTTGGTCTAGTGGTTAAATAATTAAAATTTAGTTAGAAAAACTGGTATTTCCGGCTTGAATTTTTTTGTTTTAAATCTGAATTGTTTCAGTTCCGAGACTTCCCCTCCCCCAAAATGTAGGAGTTAATGCCTGGGAGTATGATATCATAACAACACTGTATTCATTTAGATATAAGTTTTTTGTTGTTTTGTTTTTTTTTGTTTTTTTACTCAAGAATTTCAGATTTAAACTTTTTCTCTCCAGACCCACCCAAGTGTGAGGATTAGAGGCACCGAGACCAATTTCAACCCCGTCCAATGTTTAGACGCGTCATGTGCGAACAAGAACCCCCACATGCACTGTCCATTTTGTGTGAAAGCGGAGTCCTTTCAAGATCCGGTCATCCTGAAAGCTCACTATCGTGTCAAACACGTCGACAAAGGCGTAGAATTTGCAGGTAAGTACCGCTGCTGTTGTTGTCGTTGTGAGAATCGGACAATAAAGGAATTGGGTTCGAGAGTCCAGACGGACGGTTCCAGAGTTCGATACAGGACACCTGATGAAGGCCGGAGGGCAGAACGGCCGAAACGTTGTGAGCATGGCAGCCAAGATGAGGAAATCAGTCCGAACACTGAAATCCATTCTGTATAGAACTCACGAAAATCGTGCCTCAGGATTGTGTGGTCTGCGTGAAGTCCTCATGAATGTGAGTTCTCCGCTTTTTTGCAGAATTCCACTTTTTTTAATCCAAAAAAATGGATTTTCCATTTAAATCGCAAGAGATTTATTTTCATGGATGTGGTTTCTCTGAGTTTTGGTCGAAATTCATTTTTTTTTTTTTTTTTTAAATAGGGAAAAGCTGATTTCTGCAGACCCGCCAAAGCCTTACCTCCTTATTTTTTTCATCACTATTTGGCTGGATTTTATTTCTCTTTCCCTCTTTCTCTTGCTTTATCTTTCTTTCGCCTTTCCTCTTTTTTCTTTTCCTCTTTCCGTCTTGTCTTGTCTTACCTTCCTTTTTTCATCTTATGACAGTTTTTTTTTCTGAAAACTGAAAATGTTAATTTTGCTATGAAGGGATTATCAGCTGTTAATCTATGAACCATGCGATCCACCATCTGGTATGAACATTACTTTTGGAAAATCTCAAGTGAGTAATAACCACAGCCTCGTACTATTTCGAAAACGTTAACCATCTCTTGGGTGTTCTCTCTTCCCCTAGCCAAATATTTCTCTCATTCAGGTCCGTCATCTGTATGTATTAGTTAGTAAACGTTTTTATTTAAGTCAAATTGGTCATCGTCTATGGTAAAATATATATATTTATATATATATATATATATATATATATATATATATATATATATAGTCTCAGAAGTTTCTCAACCATTAAAACTATATTAAAAAAAACAAAAAAACTTATAGTCCCAAGTCTTTCAGTGGAAAATCACTCATGTAAGTTAATTTATTTTTTACAGTTATTATATTAGTTTGTTTCTAACACTATTTTAAGGGATCATCAGTTGTTTACCATGAAAAACTGTTTCGGGAATTTAAAAACAAGACAGTATTTAATTTCATGGCTTCCCAGCAGAGTTGATCAGACCCCACTTCCCTTAAAAGACAAAAACATAAACGTTCCTTATACTAAATCTACGTTTTGTTCCATATAAATGTTTTGCTAACTTACATTAGTTATTTAAAAAATATATATATATATATATATATATATATGTATATATGTATGTATATAGTAAGAAGGTGGGGATAAAATGATCTGACGTAATGTAAAATGATAAAAGAACAATGTAATTCCTCTGATAAGATTTTAATCTTTGAAAAGCCTTGGCTTAAAGAAAGAATAATAACATGTTTTTCCCTCTTCTTTCATCTATCTATCTTTATATACACATATATATATATATATATATATATCACTTTGACCACACCAGGAGACCACTCAAGATTATTAGCTGTTAATCTATGGACATAAAAAACTGACCCTGCAATCCACCATCTCGTACGAACATTACTTTTGAAAAATCTCAAGTGGCTCATAACCATAGCATGGAACCTCGTATCCAAGATGACATTACTATTTTTAAAAAACGTTAGCCATTTTTGGGGTGTTCTCTCTTCCCCTAGCCAAATATTTCTCCCATTGCAAGTCTGTCGTCCGCATGCATTGCAACTGTACACCCCACTAAACATGCAGCATCCCACATGTGTACATTCCTCACCATCCCACATGTTTACATTTCTAACTGAACGCTTCTTAAAACAGTAATATTTTATAAATTTGGGAAAGTTAATTTTTTTAAGCCTCTTTAAAATTTTAAACTTAAGAAAGAGGCAAAATGCCTTCATAAAAAACATGTGTTAGATGCAGATATTTTTATTAAAATCAAAATAAAAAATAAAAATATATTTTTTTTTTTCTTTTTCATCTTGACTTTTTTATCTAATAATTTTGCCTGATATAACAGGCCTCGTCAGAGCTTTTTTTTTATTTTTAGACAAATAAAAGGTATTAACCTTATTTTTTTCGTAACAATCTCGTCTTGTAGAAGTGGCGTCCGATGTTGTGTGGACTAACGGTGTAAGTGTCTCTTTTAAATTGAACTTAAATCGCGCATGGTCGCTGGTAGGTATAAATTTGGGAAAGTTCATTTTTTTAAGCATCTTTTAAAAAAGAGAAAGAGCAAAATGCCTTCATAAGAAGCCATGTGTTAGATGCAGATATTTTTTATTAAAATCAAAATCAAAAATAAAAATATATTTTGTTTTCTTTTTCATCTTGACTTTTTTATCTAATAATTTTGCCTGATATAACAGGCCTCGTCAGAGCTTTAGACAAATAAAAGGAATTAACCATATTTTTTTGTACCAATCCTTCCTGGTAATATTTTATGATATGCTAAGATCGATCAGGATTGTAAAAAGAAAAGAAATAATTATCTGTTGAATGTCTAATAAATCGTTCGTTTATCGAAGTATATTTTGGAGTAAATCATTTATGTACGGTTTCAGTGTCTTAAATGTGAAATCAAATTGTGCGTTTTGGCAATGGATTTGATTCAGATAAACGTAATATGTATATTATGTTGTTAAGTGTGTATTGAATGTTAATAATGAAACGATTTATTTATGAGAGAAAGATTTAAAGGAATGTCTGCAAATGACTAACCTCGGGCAAAACACGATGCGGTCGGGATGAAATTTGTCTCATGCCTATGTAAGCTGATCGCTGATTGGCTGTTTTACAAATTCTAAATCGGTGAAAGTGGATCGCATTTCCTCGTGAATTAATCGCAAAACGGTATCTGAGGAGTTAATAATTCATAGAGAGAAATTAGCGTGCTACCCTCTCTTTGGAGTATGCATTTAGGAGAGTTAGTCATATGGGATAAATAATAGGAATTAATTTTATGTTAAAAATATGTGTAAGTTGCTGGAAACACGGTCGAGTTTTCTTGCCTACTCTAACTGATTTGGAAGGGGAAAACCCAACTCTATTTTATATATATATATATATATATATATATATATAGATGATATCGAAGGTTCGATCCTTGTCCAAGTTAGCCATGCTGATGACGGTTGATAACTAGAAACACGTGTTCATTGATTACTTTTACGTACGTATAAAATTAATTAATATATATATATATATATATATATATATATAATGTAAAATGAAAAAAGGAAAGCCAAAAACTATGTTATTTATGTATTCATTAACGTTTCGTCTTTATTGAAAGACTTCCTCAGGATAAAGAAAACAATGTAGAAAAATCATACAGAATATTAATTTTGATTTGTCAGAAAGTGTCAAGGACAGGCTTCGGCGTGGTTGTTGGCGTGAACAAGCAGAGAATGAAAATCATGATTTTGGTTGTAGCGTTATCAGCAGTGGCCTGTCTTCTTCAAAAGACGCAAAATGAATGGGATTGATGGCTTCGACTTATTAGTTCATGTCTATGTTAGCTAGGAAATTTGTCAGGGTCAAAGCTTGGCTGGCAGTAGGGATGGGGGGGGGGGCGGAAGTTTGAATCTGTCGTTTATTCTAAAGAGAAAGAAGAGGAAGGGAAAAGGAGGGGAAAGAGAAAGAAGAGGAAGGGAAAAGGAGGGGAAAGAGAAAGAAGAGGAAGGGAAAAGGAGGGGAAAGAGAAAGAAGAGGAGGGGAAAGAAGAGGAAGGGAAAAGGAGGGGAAAGAGACAGAAGAAGGAGGGAAAAGGAGGAGAAAGAAGAGGAAGGGGAAAGAGAAAGAAGAGGAAGGAAAAAGGAGGGGAAAGAGACAGAAGAAGGAGGGGAAAGAGAAAGAAGAGGAAGGAAAAAGGAGGGGAAAGAGAAAGAAGAGGAAGGGAAAAGGAGGGGAAGAGGAAGGGAAAGAGACAGAAGAGGAAGGGGAAAGAGAAAGAAGAGGAAGGGGAAAGAGACAGAAGAGGAAGGGAAAAGGAGGGGAAAGAGACAGAAGAGGAAGGGAAAAGGAGGAGGGGAAAGAGAAAGAAGAGGAAGGGAAAAGGAGGAGGGGAAAGAGAAAGAAGAGGAAGGGAAAAGGAGGGGAAAGAGAAAAAAAATATAATAAGAAAGTGTGGAGATTTTAAAAATTATTTGGATATGAATTTTATCCAGATTATTATGTTTGTCCGTTTTGTTTTTGATTTCTACGTGTAGGTTTGAAAATCTTGCGCTGCTGCGACCATTGCGATATTGTCGGCATCATAAAAGGAGAGAAGAAATTCAAACGAGCCCATTGGCACTGCTACAAATGCCGTAATGGATTCAATCGACGAGATGAAGCCATCAAACACTATAAAACACACTTCCGAAATCCGCAGACAACATTCCAGATCCAAATCGCGCAAGTAAGTCTTTTTTCTGTATATCTCTATATAAAGTTGGGTATGTTTATATATTTGTATGTACAGGATTCGTTCCTAAACTAATTAACAGATCGTTAAGAATTTTGGAACATTACCATTGTAACAATCTTCCTAACCAGAATAATTTTTTTTTTATCTGAATTTTAACAAAGGACTTCCACCCCCCCCCTTTTTACAGCCTATTGCATAAAACTATATTAAAGTAAATATAGCTCACATTTAGACCCCTTGCGCCTATCAGCTGTGTTCCAAAATTCATAATGACCGGTTAGTTTAGGCGTGAATCCTGTACTTACAGATAAATAAACATACCTAACTTTATATAATCAAAAATGATTAGATTAAATAATTTTCAACTTGACATTTGCACTTTCAACTTTGACCGTCTGTTGTTTTTTTTGTTTGTTTTTTTAATAACCAAACATGCAGGAGGTGAACCAAGTATCGCATTTAGGATTCACTCCTAAACTAATTAACCGATCATTAAGAATTTTGAAACACAGATGCTAGGCGTCTAAATGTGGGCTGTATTTAGTTTAATGCAAAGGGGGTAAAAAGGGAGTGGAAGCCCTTCGTTAAAATTCAGCTGAAAAAAAATTATTCCGGTTAGGAAGATTGTTACGATGGTGACAATTTTACAGAAAGAATCAAATAATGCAAAGGTGATAAAATCTTTGCAGCTTAAAATATGACTCATCTCCCTTACATTATTCGAGTTATTACTGAACACTTTTTTACATCTCTTCTCTAAAAACAAAGTAAAGTCAAAAAGTAAAATCATAGTCAAAAGAGACCCAAAGGCTCCCTTTTCATTAGCTACTACACCGAGATGTAGGGGAGGGCGCCACTCCTTTCTCAGGTATACTCCGCTTACCCTTGATCCTCACCTTATAATGCTGAGTGTTTAGAAAGGTGGCATCAAATACCATTTTTAAGTCTTTTTCCCCCACTTATATCGATCTCATTAATTCTCGAACAGCAAAGTTTTGCACCACTTTTATGTCCCCCTTATGAAGATTAAAATCAAGATATGATGACACTAAAACTTATGTTTAGAATCCTTGTTCCAATTTTGATCAAGATCCATTACATGATTTTGATTCTAGAAAATGTCTAAAATTTAAGGCTGAAGCTTAAGGGGTCTTAAGAAGAAATTGAAATTCAGGGAATCTTGCTTGATTGTTGGCTAATTCCTATGGATAAAATCTGATAGATTTGAATTTTCGGTGCTTGTGCTGTTCAGCGGCCGTATGAAAAAATTATTTTTTATAAAAACAATATTATATACTTATTCAGCGTTATATTCTTACTCACTGTACAAAAAAGTAGAAAAAATTATCCACTAGAACTTCAATTACAAGTATTTTTCCATTCTGCATATCATAACAGCGATTCGTTCGGTAAGCCTCCATCTTCTTTCTTAAGAAGATTTCAAGGGCAGATAATTCGCAAGGGAGATAATCAACTAGTTTTAACAAATTATCTTAAAATGGATGTCAGCAAATTGAATTTGGAAAACCTAATTTTTTTGTGTATTGTTGGTAAAACAATCGATTTTTTACGGTCTCAGTGCCTCATTGCAGGCAGAAGCATTTGTCGGTGTTTTTTTTTGTTTTTTAATTGCATGATTATAAGAGACAGTTGAATGGTCGGAGAAGATACGGCCCTTTTGTCTCTTCGGCCACTCCCACCCAAACTATTTCCGATTGTCTTTGTGTTAGTTGGTGAATCATTTACCACATTGTCTTTCCACCCATCCTACCGTGACGGCTCCCCCCTCCCGTGAATCATTTCACATCGCCGCTCCACCCTATACCATAGTATCACAAACATACCTAACTGTATATAATCAGAGATTATTAGATTAGATAATTTTTAACTTGACATTTGCACTTTCAACTTTGACTGTCTGATGTTGTTTTTTAATAACCAAACATGCAGGAGGTGAACCAAGTATCTCATTTAGGATTCATTCCTAAAAACTAATTAACCGATCGTTAAGAATTTTACAACATCTCCATTGTAACAATCTTCCTAACCAGAATAATTTCTTTTGTTTTTGTTTTTGTTTTTTAATAACCAAACATGCAGGAGGTGAACCAAGTATCTCATTTAGAATTCATTCCTAAAAACTAATTAACCGATCGTTAAGAATTTTACAACATCTCCATTGTAATAATCTTCCTAACCAGAATAAATTTTTTTGTTTTTTTATAACCAAACATGCAAGAGGTGAGCCAAGTATCTCATTTATGATTCATTCCTAAAAACTAATTAACCGATTGTTAAGAATTTTAGAACATCTCCATTGTAACAATCTTCCTAACCAGGATAAATTTTTTTTTTTTTTTTTTTTTTTTTTTTTTAATAACCAAACATGCAGGAGGTGAACCAAGTATCGCATTTAGCAGCCACACATACGATCAGCCAAGAAGAGGTGACCATCCATCCAGTACTTGCGGACGCTGCCATCTTGTCATCGTCAAATTCAGAACAACACAGTGAGTCACTTTGCTTTCAATTGGTGGTGGATACTTGAAGATAGAAATGTTCTTGGCGCGTGCATTTTTTTTTTCTTAACATTCTCTTATTGCATACACCTTCCATCAAAAATGACGGGGGGGGGGGGGGGGGGATTTGTTTCGCCAGTGTTCACACTTGTATTTATATGAAACTAGCAGGGCTACCTAAAATCCCACCCCTCCATAGGCAAAAGTGTACAATCTCTCTCGCTTGGGGCAAAAGCTGTCTCTTCCCCCATTTCCACCCCCCTTCTCCCCGCTCCTGTGTCTTCCTGCTCACTTTTGAAAATCAACAATCATGCTATTCATTTATTGGTCCCCCGATTTATAAAATCAGGGGACTTATGTTTTGAGGCATGTCCGGCCGTCCGGCCGTCCGGCCGTCCGGATTTTTCTCCGCAACCATCCATTGAATTTCTCTGAAATTTTGCATGAAGTTGTAACTTTGGTCAGGTCGAAGTGACATTTTCAGATTTTTGAAAAAAAATCTGGTTAGCCCCCCAGGGGGGTCAAAAGGCCCCGAAATGGCAAAAAATGACATTTTTGGCCCCATAACTTTTCATCCATCCATTCAATTTCTCTGAAACTTGGCCAAAATGTGGAGGCAATTGTTCCTAATAGAAAATAAGTATCGCTGACCTTGGAAAAAATCTGGTTCGTGCCCCCAGGGGGTCAAAAGCCCCCAAAATGGCAAAAAAATGACCCTTTTCTCTCATAACATTTGATCCATCTATTCAATTTTTCTGAAACTTGGCCAAAATGTAGAGGCAATTGTTCTGGATATAAAATGAGCATCCTTGACCTCAGAAAAATTCTGGTTAGCGCCTCTATGGGGTCAAAGGGGGGTCAAAAATGCCCCAGATTGCCCAAATTTATTGCATTTTACACTCGCCACATCGAGCCACATACAGAGGGGGACCACGCATGCACGGCTTGTTTAAATCTTTTTTTGCAAGCTTTCGTTGTAGAACAACTTTGTCAGAAATATAGAAAAAAATCTATAATTGTATCAGAATAGGGAAAAATATTGGAACCGTCCCATCACTAGTATGGATGCTAGATACATCGTTCAACTCCTGGTCCTTCTTTTTTTTTTTTTTCAGCCCTTGTAACGAGGACGACGGAGAACCACCTGACGAACGGCAAGTCAAATGATGGCACTGTTCATGTGTCTGTTGCTGCAAATGAAACGGTGGACACCTCCGAAAGCCAGACGATAATGATTATAAAAGATGATCTTTCCAACCTGAACAATTCCCTGACGACACAAATAATCTCCAGTGAAGTACGTACATACAGACCATGGCATCTTTTAAACCCTATATCGGTTGTACTGGTGGTACTTTTAAAACTAGATTTTCTAATCATAAGTTAGCTGTCATAAAATACATACAGACCATGGCATCTTTCGTTGAAAAAAGCTATTAAACCCTATATCGGTTGTACTGGTGGTACTTTTAAAACTAGATTTTCTAATCATAAGTTAGCTGTCATAAAATACATACAGACCATGGCATCTTTATTTGTCCGTTGACTAGGTTGAACCATGACGTCCAAAATGAGGGCAGAATCTGTACTTGTAAAAATGATTTTTATCGAGAGATATAGATATCGAGAGATATAAATTGTCCATTTAACTGTAAATGCTAAAACTTAGAGTTGTATTATAAAAACACAAAAAAATTATTTCACAAAATGTCCATTGCAAAACAAATGTTTAACACAATGTAGTTCCTCTGAAACAAACTATAATTATTAAATCCTATATCGGATGTACTGGTGATACTTTTAAAACTAGATTTTCTAATCATAAGTTAGCTTTCATAAAATACTTAAATATAGAAATACTATTTCCAAGATGGGACTAATAAATGATAGCTATGCACTTTTAAATTATTTCTGGGCTAAAAACACATCATACTTAAACTGTACATCATTTTCTTATTTTTACAGCTAAATTTTGTGAAAAATGTCCAAATTAAAAGATAAATATCACCAGAATACCACAAATGCTAAGAGATGTTTTGGATCTTATAAAATTTAATCCTAGATCATTTCAAAAATCCAAATGGGTTAAAAATAGGGTTTTTCCTTTCATTTTCTGACTTTCAAACTATTTTTGGATTTCTTCCACGTTAAAATTTACCTGGGTGAATTTACAGCCTAAATAGATAGTTTTGGATTTCTCTCCCTTGAAGATTTACCTGGGTGAATTTACAGCCTAAATAGATAGTTTTGGATTTCTCACCCATGACCATTTATTTGGGTGAATGTAATGGCACTGTTCATGTGTCTGTTGCTGCAAATGAAACGGTGGACACCTCCGAAAGCCAGACGATAATGATTATAAAAGATGATCTTTCCAACCTGAACAATTCTCTGACAACACAAATAATCTCCAGTGAAGTACGTACATACAGCCTTAATAGATAGTTTTGGATTTCTCACCTTTGAAAATTTTCCTGGGTGAATTTACAGCCTAAATAGATAGTTTGGGATTTCTCACCTTTGAAAATTTTCCTGGGTGAATTTACAGCCTAAATAGATAGGTTTAAATTTCTCACCTTTGAAAATTTTCCTGGGTGAATTTACAGCCTAAATAGATAGTTTTGGGATTTCTCACCTTTGAAAATTTTCCTGGGTGAATTTACAGCCTAAATAGATAGTTTTGGATTTCTCACCTTTGAAAATTTTCCTGGGTGAATTTACAGCCTAAATAGATAGTTTTGGATTTCTCACCTTTGAAAATTTTCCTGGGTGAATTTACGGCCTAAATAGATAGTTTTGGATTTCTCACCTTTGAAAATTTTCCTGGGTGAATTTACAACCTAAATAGATAGTTTTAGATTTCTCACCTTTGAAAATTTTCCTAGGTGAATTTACAGCCTAAATAGATAGTTTTGGATTTCTCACCTTTGAACATTTTCCTGGGTGAATTTACAGCCTAAATAGATAGTTTTGGATTACTCACCTTTGAAAATTTTCCTGGGTGAATTTACAGCCTAAATAGATAGTTTTGGATTTCTCACCTTTGAAAATTTTCCTGGGTGAATTTACAGCCTAAATAGATAGTTTTGGATTTCTCACCTTTGAAAATTTTCCTGGGTGAATTTACAGCCTAAATAGATAGTTTTGGATTTCTCACCTTTGAAAATTTTCCTGGGTGAATTTACAGCCTAAATAGATAGTTTTGGATTTCTCACCTTTGAAAATTTTCCTGGGTGAATTTACAGCCTAAATAGATAGTTTTGGATTTCTCACCTTTAAAAATTTTCCTGGGTGAATTTACAGCCTAAATAGATAGTTTTGGATTTCTCACCTTTGAAAATTTTCCTGGGTGAATTTACAGCCTAAATAGATAGTTTTGCATTTCTAACCCATGAAAATTTATTCGGGTGAATTACAGCCTAAATAGATAGTTTTGGATTTCTCACCTTTGAAAATTTTCCTGGGTGAATTTACAGCCTAAATAGATAGTTTTGGATTTCTCACCTTTGAAAATTTTCCTGGGTGAATTTACAGCCTAAATAGATAGTTTTGGATTTCTCACCTTTGAAAATTTTCCTGGGTGAATTTACAGCCTAAATAGATAGTTTTGGATTTCTCACCTTTGAAAATTTTCCTGGGTGAATTTACAGTCTAAATAGATAGTTTTGGATTTCTCACCTTTGAAAATTTTCCTGGGTGAATTTACAGTCTAAATAGATAGTTTTGGATTTCTCACCCTTTGAAAATTTACCTGGGTGAATTTACAGCCTAAATAGATAGTTTTGGATTTTGAATCCATGAAAATTTACCTGGGTGAATTTACAGCCTAAATAGATAGTTTTGGATTTCTAACCCTTGAAAATTTACCTGGGTGAATTTACAGCCTAAATAGAAAAAAAGGATAACAGTACATAATAAAAATAAAATATATTAAAACGTAACCAACATCTAAAATAGCAATTTGTAACAAAATAAATAGAAATAAAACTGCGTTAAAATAACGTCGGCTGCTGATTCAACACATTCTGAAAAGTGGTGCGTAACTCCATACAAAACAAAACAAAAAGACGTCAAGTAAAGGTCAACTGAACCTTTGTTTAAGAGAAGCTCAGAAAACATTAACCCGTGTGAGGGAATAACAATCAATCTGATGTGTTAGCTTGCTAGACTAAACACCACGTGGATACATGAAAACAATCAGTAACACGAATTCCATGCACTTCACCTGACGATTTCCTATGGGGATGAAATGCGGACGCCTCTGTGTAACTTAATTACCATAAATATATTTTACTACCTAGCTCTACTCACATATGAGCACTATTAAAATAAATACTTCATCCTTCTCTTCCCATATATATATATATATATATAATTGGATTCGCACCTTATTTTATTCTTTCACTTAATCTATTGCTATATATATATATATATATATATATATTTATAAGTAGTAAGTTTCATCCCCGGGAAAATCTTCAGGCTAAAGTGCCTGAAGATTCCCCCCCGGGATGAAATGCGGACGCCTCTGTGTAACTTAATTACCATAAATATATTTTCATAGCTTACTACCTAGCTCTACTAACATATGAGCACTATTAAAATAAATACTGAAAATCTATACATAATATATCATATCTCCTTATAATATAAGTGTATATATGAAATAATTATATATATATATTTTTATTCTAAAAAAAATTAAAGAGAGAACTAATAACGTAAAATGCTCCGGCCATTTCCGGGACTGATTAGGCATTCTCCACCCGTCAATACTCGGGATAGACTCACATTTAAAAAAAAACACATTTACGTGCATGTTCAGAAAATTTGAAATAATTTGAAAGCATTTAAATGTTATTCTTTTCATCACAATTAATTTGCCGATATGTTAACATGCACAATTGCCCAAAACTTGGTTAACTGCCCTATAAAGTTAAAATGGATAATCATTTTACGTTAAATCTATTACAAAACTTACCCCCCCCCTCCCCCCATGTAAATTTGAAAATAATTGTTGATTTTTTTCTTGTAACTTTCAAATTTGTTAAGGGTGTTCACATGTAATCTCCTTTAAAAAGTAGAATCTCATTTTAGGAAATAGGGAAACTTTTTTCTTTTTTTTGTAAATGTTAACATTTAGGGGATGCATATATATAATTATTTTCTTAATTTATTTTTATTAACTGATCATTATTAATTTTGGACTATATATTCTTGGCAACCCGGTGAGTAGCATGGGCACATTATTTTTTTTGCCAAGCATGGAGGATATCTTAAGGATGAATCGATTGCACTGATAGTGGTCATGTGGAACGTTCATCCTCCTGGATAAACTGTTGCAGAAGCATGAATGGCATAAATCGCAGAAGGTTTGACTAGCCAAGGAAAGCTTGAAAGCAAGTGGTTGGACAAGGCTGTATGGAGTGGAATTTGGATATGCTGAATTTCATCATTACTTAACTCCTATATTAAGCCATCCACTACCACCACCACCACCACCACCACCACCACCACACACCCAAATAATCAAGTAGGCCCCTCGCCATACACACATTTATCTCAGCACACCCTCAGTCACATGAGAATAACAACCTCTAACAACCAAACACCATAATTGACCTACTCCTACTGTAAGATCAAAGTGTAGTATCTGTTCCGATGGATACTGCACCCCATACTGGTGTTGTCTTGGCCTTCGGGTCTTGATTTACGCCGGTCAATGGGTCTGTCCTGTGCAGTTCTGGGAGATCCACCTTCCCAGGCTTTGCCTCCCCTCTTTGGGGAGGAGTAAGTTTATTGCTTACTGCTTAAGGCGCCCTTACCGGGGAATGCCGACGGGGCTGCCCAGGCAATTTTTAAACCCCACTTTCCCGACCCGACCTTGGGTCACATCTTACTTGTGGGAGTAAGATAAAAACTGGCCTTGTGCCTAACTCCTGGAGAGGAGTAAATCAATACTCCTACTGTAACAGCAAGCAAACTGGAGCAAAATCTCGGACACAAATTATACTGATGAATATGTATTTATTTGCGCGCATGTGGCCAACGCTGAACTATAACATCTTTTCACCGTAAAACTGGAAATACATGAAAATAAACAAGTCTTACAAACATGTTCTAAGACAAAACAAAGCAAATTATAAAAGAGTAAAAATTCAAATAGGTTTAGAGAACTATGCGTTGCTTACCTCTATTTTTGCCAAGCTACTTGCCCCAGAGCCAACGTCCATCACAAGCGGGACAAACGTCCGACTCCCATGTTGACTGATTCGAAAAGACCGCCTCTGGGCAAGCACGCGGTGTAGAGGCACGACAGTTACCCTGTGCGCATGCCTTTTGGAAGAGGACGGTGCTGAATACAAAATGTCCACTTCCTGAATTATGACCGGCCAACATGTGAAACTCCTACTATCCCACCAAAATAATTCACCTCATACCCTGGCATTATTAATTAATTTAACAACTTGCCCCCAATTACCCGACATGTAAATACATATAAAATGTATGCAAATAATATACAAAAAATAGAATAATAAAAAAAAAATAAAAAACAAGAAGAATAAATAAATAAACAATAATACACACACACACACACACATACATATATATATGTGTATCGAGGCAGCATTTTTTCTTTAAGACACGTATTATTAAAAATAACCGACAATTTTTGTCTGGTTATTTTAGTGTTGATCCCTTCAATTTTCCGGATTAAAATCTTAATCTCGGAAGAAAATTGGCTGATGAAACTGCCATAGTGTACATGTTGGTCCAGAGTACTTTCTGACCCGTCTGGGTCCATCGTCAGTGGAATAATGACAAACAGGTAAAGACCTGGAGTGAGATTTATAATTAATTATGGCGGGAAAATTTAACTATGTTTATTAGGTATTATAAGCATTTAAGTATATTAGTACTAGTGTTAAAATTAATCTTGTTAATATATATATATATATATATAAATAATATAACTTAATACACAGACTTCTATCAACTGAATCTATAAATTAATTCTCATTCAAGACCCAATTTAGTAATAGGCAGAGTTATCCCGCTTACACCGGCACTGTCTTACGGTTAAAACCCGAACTTAACTAGATTCAATTAAGCCTAAACTAAATATATAAAATCCTTAAGTAACAAATTACATTAATTTGATAAACTTTAATTAAATGAAACCCACAATTAATATTTTTTGAATATATGATAACTAATAAAATTAATAAAATTCAATAATAAAAAAAGAGATTAATTAATTACTTTATATTAAAAACAAAACAAAAAAATACGAAAGTAAAACAACAACACTACACAGGAAGAAATAAAAGTAAAAGTATATTATCAAAACTAACAGTTAATTAATAACCATACAATAACCAATTAATTTATCTAATCTTACACACCTATTTTTGAACACTACATTTCTATACAAAACAATTTTAAAATTTATTAATTTCTATTCTCTGCGGGACTGGTTTGTTCCAATCCTCGTCTCTGGCATCCATTTTGGTGAATTCTCTACACAGACGGATATTTTTCTTTGGTGTTTATTATTTTTGACAAAGAGAATATTTTCCCCGAAATATTAAATATATGATTTTTAATAATCATCCGGACAACACACAAACAGCCGACACCACACTTGCTGTTAGATAAGATTTTAAAGAAAAATAAATAGTAAGTCCCCCCTTCATTTGATTTATTATTTTTGTTCCTTCCAGCTTATAACCTATCCTGCACTCTGCATTGCTCTCAGCCTTCTTCATATATTACTATTCCCAGCAATGCTTCAAGCAAACTAATAAAAAAATAAGTAAATAAAATATTTTTAAAAAGGGGGGGGGGGTTAAGTATCTAACAGTAAAACTAAAACAGGAGACCTTACGCTTCTAATATTAACACGGGGATCATCAGCTGTTTACCATGTAACTGTTTCAGAGATTTAAAAACAGGACAGCTATAATATTCATGGCTCTCCAATGGTACTGATTAAACTACCATTTCCCCAATAATCAAGTGTCGAAATAATTCAGCTTTAAATTTCACTAATATATACATAAATAAATAATAATAATCAAATAATAATAATATACTACCCTTAAGACTACCGTGTGATATGGTAATTTGCATATCAAATAAAATTCATTATAACAATAGTAATATATATATATATATATATATATATATATATATATATATATATATGAGTCTAAAGAAGCTTCGAGTTATTTTAAACAAAAAGACAAAAAAAAATAGAAAATGCAGTTTAAATTCCCAGAGAAACTAACTAAATCCAAAATATTGCAGACTTAACATTCGTTGGAAAATTCATAAATAAATAAAAATATATAATAGTAAGTAAATAAAATAAAAAGGGGGATTAAGTATCTAACAGTGAAACAAAAACAGGAGACCTTAACGTAAGCGTCTAATATTAACACGGGGATCATCAGCTGTTTACCATGTAACTGTTTCGGAGATTTAAAAACAGGACAGTTATAATATTCATGGCTCTCCAATGGTACTGATTAAACTACCATTTCCCCAATAATCAAGTGTCGAAATAATTCAGCTTAAAATTTCACTAATATATACATAAATAAATAATAATAATAATAATATAATACCCTTATGACTACCGTATGATATGGTAATTTTCATATCAAATAACATTAATTATAACAATAATAATAATAATAATAATAATAATACTATCTAAACACTACACCCAAGAACCATTCTGCAATATGGTAACTAGCAATAAAATTATATAGGAATTATATATATATAATGTATATTAGACATTAGTAATTAATGTAATTGAAATATAAAACCTGGTGATACCAGATCAGGCTGCCCTGTGGCTCCCTGAGACGAAATTCACCTACATTGACGTTTTTTTTTTTTTTTTTTTTTTTTTTTTGTAAAACTTAATTATGTTCTACAAAACCAAAAACAAAAACAACAGCCCCTCTCCCTTTCTCCCTCCCCTTTTTTATTTTATTTTTAGAACTTGAAGCATAAATCTTTTACTATAATGACCAGATTCGGCATTAAATAACCCAAAAAGGGTTGATATGCCGTAAAACAAAACTACCAAACCAAAAACGATGATTAAACATTTGAAGATATAAAGAACTTGAAGCATAAAAACTTTTACTATAATGACCAGATTCGGCATTAAATAACCCAAAAAGGGTTGATATGCCGTAAAACAAAACTACCAAACCAAAAACGATGATTAAACATTTGAAGATATAAAGAACTTGAAGCATAAAAACTTTTACTATAATGACCAGATTCGGCATTAAATAACCCAAAAAGGGTTGATATGCCGTAAAACAAAACTACCAAACCAAAAACGAAGATTAAACATTTGAAGATATAAAGAACTTGAAGCATAAAAACTTTTACTATAATGACCAGATTCGGCATTAAATAACCCAAAAAGTGTTGATATGCCGTAAAACAAAACTACCAAACCAAAAACGATGATTAAACATTTGAAGATATAAAGAACTTGAAGCATAAAAACTTTTACTATAATGACCAGATTCGGCATTAAATAACCCAAAAAGGGTTGATATGCCGTAAAACAAAACTACCGAAATATAAAAAACAATTTGCATTCTCTTTAATAAAAATTGAAAAGGGAAATAACTTGTATTTAGCAATAGTTATTTCCTGTTTCTAAAAAAAAAATTTAGACAAAGGGAAGTAACTCTACATTGACAAATACATAATTACTTTCCTTTTTTTCTTGAAATTCTTGAAAATTATTCCGGTTGAATAAAATAATTTCTCAAACGAATTAAATGAGATTACATATTTATTCTTTCTAACCAACATTGAACAAATATTGATTTTGTCGATTGAAAGTTATCAATGACAAACTAACTGACTTTATTTTATTATGGAGATGATAATTATCATATTTTTAAATGGTTTGTTATATAGTTTATGATGATGATGCTATTTTTAAATACTTTATTATATAGATGATGATGATTATGATGCTATTTGTAAATGGTTTGTTATATAGATGATGATGATGCTATTTGTAAATGGTTTATTATATAGATTATGATGATGATGCTATTTGTAAATGGTTTGTTATATAGATGATGATGATGCTATTTGTAAATGGTTTATTATATAGATGATGATGATGCTATTTGTAAATGGTTTATTATATAGATGATGATGATGCTATTTTTAAATGGTTTATTATATAGATGATGATGATGATGCTATTTTTAAATGGTTTATTATATAGATTATGATGA
This sequence comes from Sepiola atlantica, assembly GCA_963556195.1. Classification (NCBI taxonomy): domain Eukaryota; kingdom Metazoa; phylum Mollusca; class Cephalopoda; order Sepiida; family Sepiolidae; genus Sepiola; species Sepiola atlantica. The sequence continues at coordinate 47,868,279 of OY744549.1, forward strand.
TGATGCTATTTGTAAATGGTTTGTTATATAGATGATGATGATGCTATTTTTAAATGGTTTATTATATAGATGATGATGATGATGCTATTTGTAAATGGTTTATTATATAGATTATGATGATGATGCTATTTGTAAATGGTTTGTTATATAGATGATGATGATGCTATTTGTAAATGGTTTATTATATAGAT
>OY744549.1:47873469-47895969 GCA_963556195.1 Sepiola atlantica
GACGGACAGCGAACTATAGCAGATCTCGAGTCCTCCTTTCTCTTCTCTCTTCATTCATCGGGCCCCAATCCTTTTTCTTTCCATCCTCTTCCCCATCTCTTTTCTTCCTTCCTCTTCTTTCTCTCTCTTCCTCCTCTTCTCTCACTCTCTCACTTCCTTCCTCTTCTCTCACTCTCTCACTTCCTTCCTCTTCTCTCTCTCTCTCTCACTTCCTTCCTCTTCTCTCTCTCTCTCTCACTTCCTCCCTTTTCTCTCTCTCACTTCCTCCCTTTTCTCTCTCTCTCTCTCACTTCCTCCCTCTTTTCTCTCTCTTCCTCCCTCTTCTCTCTCTCTCTTCCTCCCTCTTCTCTCTCTCTCTTCCTCCCTCTTCTCTCTCTCTCTCTTCCTCCCTCTTCTCTCTCTCTCTCTTCCTCCCTCTTCTCTCTCTCTCACTTCCTCCCTCTTCTCCCTCTTCTCTCTCTCTCTCTTCCTTCCTCTTCTTTCTCTCTCTCTCTTCCTTCCTCTTCTTTCTCTCTCTCTCTTCCTTCCTCTTCTTTCTCTCTCTCTCTTCCTTCCTCTTCTTTCTCTCTCTCTCTTCCTTCCTCTTCTCTCTCTCTCTCTTCCTCTTCTCTCTCTCTCTCTTCCTCCCTCTTCTCTCTCTCTCTCTTTCTCCCTCTTCTCTCTCTCTCTCTTTCTCCCTCTTCTTTCTCTCTCTCTTCCCTCTCTCTTCCCCCATATCCCTCCCATCTCTCTACTCCATCCTCTACCTTCTGTTTCCCATCCCTTCCCCACTCTCTTTCTCTCTCTCTTTCCCCATACCTTCCCCCGTCTATCTCTCTTCTCCTATACCTTTCCCGTCTCCCTCTCTTCCCCTATTTCTCTCTCCCTCCCCCTCATCCGTTCCCCCCTCTTTCCATCCGTTCCCCCTCTCTTTTTCTCTCTCTTCCCCTTACTTCCCGCACGGTTCTCCACATCTGTCCTCCTCCATCATCATCTCCTACACAATACACAATAACCTGAAACCCAAAAACATCAAATTCCCTTCAGCCGTTCAAATCCTTCTCCCCTTCTCCCATTCCACTCAACATACGCAGTTAAAGAAAGAATGAAACGTAATACCAATTAACACGTTTTCTTCTGGTTTAAAAGCACAGATGAACCATGATACTTGACCTTTTTCTGTTGCACTTTAATTCAATCCTAGTTATGACACTAAACTATCCGATGATCAGACCCCGATTTGGAAGCTTTGTGCTTGTGTAGAATCGCTCAGTCGAGCTGCCATTACTCCCAGGTCCACTCTGTCAGGGTCCCATGTTTAATAGAATCTGCCCAGAAACACATGAATAAATATCTGAAAGGATTAAGAACTCGAAGCGTAAACACTTTTACCACAACTTGTTTATACCTGTCCGTTGAGCGGTGTTGGTACACTACCTGGGTGTGTCAATATCCATCTTACCTGAGCTTCGACCCCTGAACAAGAATTCTTCATTTTTATCATGGGGATGACACCGTCGATTTTGCTTTCAGTGCGATTACTTGAAGCGTTATGTAGAGAAAGTAATAATTTTTTTTTTTTTTTGGTGTAAAAATTACGATGAAAAACATTTTTTTTTTCAGTTCGTAACTTGATTAAAAAAAAAACTTTTTCGCATAAAAATTCCGATGAAAAACAATTTTTTGTTTTTTAATTTGTAATTTAATTAAAAAAAAAAATTTTTGTGGAAAAATTGATAAAAAAAATTTTTTTTTTCAGTTTGTAATTTTATTAAAAAAAAATATTTTTTTTTTCAGTTTGTAACTTGATTAAAAAAAAAAAAAATTTTCGCTTAAAAATTACGATGAAAAAAAAAATTTTTTTTTAGTTTGTAATTTTATTAAAAAAAAATTTTTTCTTTTAATAAAATTACGATGAAAAAAATTTATTTTTCGTAATTTTATTAAAAAAATTTTTTGATTTCAATTTAATGAATTTGTTATACTAGTTTATATCTGCAAGGAGCGTGTATAAATTAGTTTATAGGCGCTCCTTGAGTTGCGTTGGTACAGTATCTGGGTACGTCACTATCCATCTCTACCTAGCTTCTACCTCTTTAATATTTGCATAAAAGAGTAAGTAACTACGATGAATTGGGCTTCTTGGCCTTTTGGCTAAGATCAAAGTGTAGTATCTGTTCCGATGGATACTGCACGCCTGTCCTGTGCAGTCTTAGGAGGTCCACCCTCCCAGGCTTTGCCTTCCCTCTTTGGGGAGGAGTAAGTTTATTGCTTATTGTCTGAGGCGCCCCTACCGGGGAATGCCGACGGGGCTGCCCAGGCAATTTTTAAATGGTCAGAGTGCTCACCTCTTGAGCGCTGGCTTTTCAAACCCCACTTTCTCGACCCGACCTTGGGTCACATCTTACTTGTGGGAGTAAGATAAACACTGGCCTTTTGCCTAACTCCTGGGGAGGAGTAAATAAAACTCCTTATGTCAAGAAATGGTCACTTAGTTTTTCAACTATTAACAAAATTTTAAAATGGCTGACTTGTTTACCAAGATATGATATACAGATTGATGATAAAAGATTTTTATTCAAAACGAGATGGACTACATGTATCACCCGCGGTCCTAATTAAAAAAACAAAATGAAACTGAGCAATCTGTGATATCAATGAAACGAGATGCCTGTTTTATAACATTTAAATTTCTGCATGTTAGTACAGTCAAGAAAGCATGGAGCAAGGAGGGAATTGAAAAAGCTAGCAATTAGAGTAAAAAAACTATTAGAGTAGAAAGCTTTCTGACACCTGGGAGCCTCCAAAAGGGAAGGGGTGGGATTTTGCTGCTTGGCGGGTTGGTCGTCTATGCCGCGAGTTTATCAGAGCACACTCCATTGAAATACTTGTAAAACAATCATATAGATGCAATATTGCGGCTATAGGGCAGGGGTTGGAGCTTGGTTGACAGTTCGGGACCCATTAGATGAGACACTAGTTTTGTCTAATAATTAAAGTTCATTTTGGGGACAAAATCAGAGCTTATGCCCCGAGTGAGGTTCGAACTTACAACCTCTGTCTGTAAGTCCGGTGCGCTAACCGATTGAGCCACCGTGAATACATAAACCAGAACAGGCAGCTTTCTTTTTTCCCTGTCTCATTACTTTCTCCTTAATGAATTCAGCATTTAATAGCCTAAAAAGGGGTTGATATGCCATTTGTTTAGTTTACAGCATATCGACTGCGGATAGTCATTTAATGATGACCAAAATGTAAAAAAAAAAATAACAATTCTTCGTAATTATTGTTTGGTAGAAAGATCTGATTTCATGTTTCGGAATTTTTGCGATGAGGGTTGATAATTTGTAGAATTTGGTATATTTGGACCACTGTTCTCATCTTGGGTATTTTTATCACAACGTTTCGGCCGATGTAACCTCCGCAAGGACCCGTGGCGCAGCAGATATAGTACTAAGTATAATTCAGTTCTAAGTGACAGTCATCTGAAGGTTGAAGGTTCAATCCTCAGTTTGGGCGATACGAAGAATTGCGAATTACTGAAGACTTCTTCCCAGTCATGGCAGATGGAACGAGAGCATGTTACCCCCGTGGATTTAATAAAGGGTTCCGTTCGAAATTCCGTCAAGATTCCCGAGTTCGACGAGGTACACCTGAAGAAGGTCAGAGGTTACATCGACCGAAACGTTGTGATAAAAACACCCAAGATGAGAACAGCTAGTCCGAATATACCAAATTCTACAGATCTGATTTTATTTTTTATTATTTTTTAAAAGAACAGTTCACCCCAAACAAGGCAGTACATCACTGTAGACGTAAGGGGCTACAGAGAAAAAGGGTGAGAGTTTTTTAGGGGATCAACCTAAATTAGGAGCTGTGCAGCGAGGTGTCTGTTTACATTAGTTTTAAATTTCTGCATTCCAGTAACGTCAGGAAAACAGGGAGCGGGGACGGAGTTCCAGAGTCCAGCAGCACGAGGAAAGAAGCTTTTGGAGTAGAAGGCTCTTCGGCATCTGGGGACCTCCACAGTGAACGGATAGGATTTGGAAGATTGTCGGGTTGGTCTAGTGAATTTGCGTCGTGGGGGCACCAGAGCAGCAAGTTCATCGGAGCACAGTACATTAGGTTCTTTTAGTAGAAATTGTTTGGAGAAAGCAACTGAAGTATTCATATTTTTGATATCTTAGAGCAAATTCATAACATTTTTTAAAGCATTTTGTTTCGTTCCTTTCCTACAGCTGTTTCGCCTGAAATGTGAGAATGTTTTCTGTTAATTTTCAAAATTATACATTCTTTTTGAAGCTCTTCAGAGATTATTAAAAAAGGTTAGTAAAATTATTTTTTATAATAAAAACTAGCTGTTTTTTTATTTGAGCTAAGTTTTTTTATTTGAAAACTAGCTGTTTTTTCTATTTGAAAACTAGCTGTTTTTTTCTATTTGAAAACTAGCTGTGTTTTAAAACTAGCTGTTTTTTAAAACTAGCTGTTTTTATTTGAAAACTAGCTGTTTTTTATTTTAAAAATTACTGTTTTTTTATTTGAAAACTAGCTGTTTTTTATTTTAAAACTAGCTGTTTTTTATTTGAAAACTGTCTGTTTTTTTATTTACAGACTAGCTGTTTTTTTTTATTTGAAAAAAGTTCAAATAAAAAAACAGCTATGTTTTTTTATTTGAAAACAAGCTTTTTTTTTCAAAACTAGCTGGGTTTTTTATTTGAGAACTAGCTGGGTTTTTTATTTGAAAACTAGCTGTTTTTAATATGAAAACTAGCTGTTTTTAATATGAAAATTAGCTGTTTTTTATTTGAACTAAGTTTTTACGATTTGAAAACTAGCTGTTTTTCAAGCTAGCTGTTTTTCAAGCTAGCTGTTTTTTATTTGAAAAGTAGCTGGGTTTTTTTCAAATTGAAAAGTAGCTGTTTTTTTATTTAAAAACGAGCTGTTTTTATTTGAAAACTAGCTAGGGTTTTTTTTAAACTAGCTCTTTTTTTTTTTTAAACTAGCTGTATTTATTTGAACTAATTTTTGTTATTTGAAAACCAGCTGTATTTTTATTTGAACTAAGTTTTTTATTTAAAAACTAGCTGTTTTTTTATATTAGAAATCTAGCTGTTTTTTTAATTTTAAAAGTAGCTGTTTTTTTTTAGACTAGCTGTTTTTTTTATTTTAAAACTAGCTGTTTCTTTAATATGAAAACTAGTTTTTTTAATATGAAAACATTCTGTTTTTATACGAAAACAGCTTGTTTTTATTTGAAAACAGCTTGTTTTTTATTTGAAAACAGCTTGTTTTTTATTTGAAAACAGCTTGTTTTTATTTGAAACTAGCTTTTTTATATTTGAAAACTAGCTTTTTTATATTAAAAACCTAGCTGTTTTTTTTTAACTAGCTCGGTTTTTTATTTGAGAACTAGCTGGGTTTTTTTATTTGAAAATAGTACAAATAAAAAACAGCTATGTTTTTCTTATTTGAAAACTAGCTTTTTTTTAAAAACTAGCTGGGTTTTCTATTTGAGAACTAGCTGGTTTTTTAATATGAAAACTAGCTGTTTTTTAATATGTAAACAAGCTGTTTTTTAATATGAAAACTAGCTGTTTTTTATTTGAACTAATTTTTTCTCGATTTGAAAACTAGCTGTTTATGTTTGAAAACTTGCTGTTTTTTAAGCTAGCTGTTTTTTATTTGAAAACTAGTTGTTTTTTCGATTTGAAAACTAACTGTTGTTTTAATTTAAAAACTAGCTGTTTTATTTGAACTAAGTTTTTTTTATTTGAAAACTAGCTGTTTTTTAATTAGCTGATTTTTTTATTAGAAAAACCAGCTTTTTTTTATTTGAAAACTAGTTGTTTTTATTTTAAAACTAGCTCGGTTTTTATTTGAAAACTAGCTGGGTTTTTTTTTAACTAGCTTTTTTTGCTAGCTGTTTTTTTATTTGAAAACTAGCTTTTTAACTAGTTTTATTTTATTTGAAAACTAGCTGTGTTTTATTTGAAAACTAGCTTTGTTTTATTTGAAAACTAGCTGTTTTTTAATATAAAAACTAGCTGTCTTTTTTATTTTTACTAAGTTGTTTCGATTTGAAAAGTACCTGTTTTTTATTTGAAAATTAGCTGTTTTTTATTTGTAAAACTAGCTGTTTTTAATTTGAACTAGCTGTTTTTTTAACTAGCCGTTTTTTTTAATTTTCAACTAGCTGTTTTTTTAAGCTAGCTGATTTTATTTGAACTAATTTTTTTATTTGAAAACCAGCTATATTTTTAATTTAAGTAATTTTTTTATTTGAAAACCAGCTTTATTTTTATTTGAACTAAGTTTTTTATTTGAAAACTAGCTGTTTTTTTATTTGAAAACTAGCTATGTTTTTTCAATTTTAAAAGTTCCTGTTTTTTATTGAAGTGAAGGTTTGATTTTCAGCTAGCGAAGACAACAGCCCAAAAATGATAACACGCGGCGGGCGACGGCATCGGCGAGGACGGAGACAACATAGCAGCCCAACGGAGAATGGTTGCAGACGCAAACAATGGCTGCCGGCAGACAGTGACAACAAAAGAAGAAGCGCGCACAGTAGTGCAAATAGTTCTGACAGCCGGAGGCGAAACAGAGAAACGCATTTCGTCCCATTTAGTAGCAATGCCGTTCGTACGAATAAACAGCGAAGTCGACGAGAACTAAAAGACTTTGGTGCGGCCAATAATGACACAATACAACACTGTTATTTTGATTTAAAAACTGTTTTTTTTTAATTTGAACGATCAAATGAATAAGTTATTAATCGAAAAGTAATTAACCGCAATTTGGGAAAAGATTTTTTTTCTATGATCTTTACTTTCTTCAGGAATCAAAAAATGTCGTTCGGATTGATCTGCTAACTGCTAAAAAAAGGTCCTTCACGTCACTGGCCTGGTAATATCTAGAACGAATTTCACTGAAATCAAGACATTCCACCAATACATGTTCCACTGTAAATTGAGCATGACGTATTTTGTGTTAATTTTCAAGATTATACATTTTCTTTGAGGCTCTTCAGAGATTAGAGAAAAAGTTGGTAGATTTATTATTAAAATTTAAAAAAAACTAGCTATTGAGCTATTTTTTATGATTTGAACTGTCAGTTATTACACAAAAAGTAATTCCCCGCAATTTGGGAAAAGATATACATTTTTATGTCGTTATGATTGATCTGCCCAAAAAGGTCCTTCAGATCACCGGCCTGATAATATCTAGAACGAATTTCACTGAAATCAAGACATTCCACCAATACATGTTCCACTGTAAATTGAGCATGACGTGTTTTGTGTTAATTTTCAAGATTATACATTTTCTTTGAGGCTCTTCAGAGATTAGAGAAAAAGTTGGTAGATTTATTTTTAAAATAAAAAAAAAAACTAGCTATTGAGCTATTTTTTATGATTTGAACTGTCAGTTATTACACAAAAAGTAATTCCCCGCAATTTGGGAAAAGATATACATTTTTATGTCGTTATGATTGATCTGCCCAAAAAGGTCCTTCAGATCACCGGCCTGATAATATCTAGAACGGATTTCACTGAAATCAATACATTCCGCCAACACATGTTCCACTGTTTCATTCCCGTAGATAATCGTCAGGCTAAACGCACATATATTTTGTTACTGTTTGTTTTTATATATCCACATGATGTTTCGTCTCGATAACTATTATAAATATATTAAAACAAACAGTAACGAAAAGATATGTACGCCTTGCCCGACGATTCCCTACAGGGGATGAAACGCTAACGATTCTATGTAGCTTAATTGCCATAAATATATTTTCATACTTTACTATATATATATATATATATATATATGACGTGTTTTGTGTTAATTTTTTAAATTATACATCCTTTTCGAGGCTCTTCAGAGATTAGAAAAAAAATTGTTTTATGTTTATTTGTATTTTTTTCTTTTTTTTATCTCGATTCCTCGCCTGTTAACTATACTGCAAGAGTGCCAAACTCTGAAATTATCGATTCGATTTAAGCAAAACTTTCCATGCAGCCAGACTATGATGCAAGGGGTGCCGTAGTCCATGTAAACGTGACCTGGTGTTCGTGAAAGTTGAAAAATAGAACGGATTTCACTGAAATCAATACATTCCACCAATATATGTTCCACTGTAAATGGAGCATGACAGATTTTGAATTAATTTTCAAGATTATACATTCCCTTTGAGGCTCTTCAGAGATTATTATTATGACAACAACTAGCTATTGAGCTGTTTCTGTGGTTTGGAACTGTCAAATAAAGTGGTTCTTACTCAAAAAAAAATTCAGCTTTCCTACGGCTGTTTCGCTTGAAATGTGAGAATGCAAAATTATACATTCTCTTTGAGGCTCTTCAGAGATTAAATAACAATTTGGTAGATTTTTTATTAAAAATAAAAACTAGTGTTTTTTTGTGATTTGGACTGTCAAATAAAATAGTTATTACTTGAAAAGTTATTAACAACAATTCGGGAAAAGATTTATATTTTATGTCATTCAGATTGACCTTGTAAATCAATCAATAAATTTCACCAATATATGTTCGCTTATAAATGGAGCACGGAAGCCAACACAGAATGGAGGATCTCCTTTAAGCAGATACGAGTACGTTACTGTGTCGGCTGTGTGATGTCGAGCTAGATTTACCTCCCCTTTTTTTTTCCTACTCTTTGATCGTTTGAAGGATTTTTTTTTTAGTTAGTTTTTTTGGGTGCTTCTGTATTGTAGGGGCGGAAAAAAAAATTTATCTTTAATTTTGAAGAGTCAAATGACAAGGGGAGATAATTCAAAGTTCCCCCCACCCCCCACCCACACACGATTTATCTAAAAATGGATTTTAACGCTTTGAACTTGGAAGAAGTCTTCAGTAATTCGCAATTCTTCGTATCGCCCGCACTGAGGATTGAACCTTCAACCTTCAGATGACTGTCACTTAGAACTGAATTATACTTAGTACTATATCCACTGGAACGAGAGCATGCTACCCCGTGGATTAAATAGCGGGTTCCGTTCGGAATTCCGTCTAGATTCCCGAGTTCGACAGAAAGATTCCCGAGTTCGACAAAGTACACCTGAAGAAGGTCGGAGGTTACATCAGCCGAAACCTTGTGATAAAAACACCCAAGATGAGAACAGTAGTCCGAATATACCAAATTCTACGAAAATAATTTTTATCTTTAATTTTGAAGAGTCAAATGACAGGAGGGGGGGGGGGATAATTCAGAGTGTTCCCGCACGATTTATCTAAAAATTGATTTTAACGCTCTGAACTTGCAAGATATTTGATATTTAACCAGAGATAATGCCAAAATAATAGACTTCTTGCAAGCGCACGGATTATTTCAGGTGCGAAGATTTCATTGATTTCAAAAACTTTATTTCACTTGTTTCGTGTTTTTTCCCCTTCCATTTACATATTTTTCTATTTTTTTTCTTTCTGTAATAATTAATTTATTTGAATAAATCATTTTATTTTTCATCGGTGCCGAATACCATAAAGCGTTGGGATTGTTTTACGTATATATTTTGTTAAGAAAGGGTGAGGCCAATCAATTTACGTATATATTTTTAAACTTTATTTTAAGTTAATTACAATAATAGGTACTTCTATCGAACACGAACCAGTTTCCATGAACTTCGCGTCGGCAGCATTCGGTCATGCTACGTAAACACCCGAGAGATGCCGAGCGATTAGCCAATCTGCTGTCAGTTACCAGACGACGATTTTCTAACCAGTATTGAAATTGATTAAAGCCAGAAGCGATTGATCAAAGCCAGTGCATGTTTATTTCCTGCTAAATTCTACCCCCCCCCCCCCCCCCCCCCCCAAAAAAAAATGAATTAATAAAAGCTGTGTAGTAGTGTCGAATCTCCCGAAGGAGTCATTTCTTTCTGCCAGGAAAGAAATCTGTTGGCAAAAAAAAAAAAAATGTCAGAAATGTTATTACACGTGCCGGTTGATATACAGAAAACGAATAACGGACAAGTATTCATGGAGGTGTACAAACACTAAATGTAGAGCTTAGAATTCTGTAAGAATTGGAACGTTTTTTTGTTATTTGCTATCTTTCTTGAAATAAAACTGAAAATAAAACTGAAAAAAAAAAAAAAATGACGCAGCAACGTATCAAAGTTATCTTCTGCCACCATTCGCCTTGTCATGTCTCGGGTGTTTACGTAACATGTCGAACGCTACCGACGCGAAGTTCACGGAAACTGGTTCATGTTCGATAGAAGTACTAGCTTTTCTTACATTGCTCACCCATTCTTAAAACCATACGCACAAAGAAAGCTGTTGGCAAAAAAAAAAAAAATGTCAGAAATGTTATTACATGTGCCGGTTGATAGAAAGAAAAGGAATAACGGACAAGTATTCATGGAGGTGTACGAACACTAAAGCTTTGAATTCCGTAAGAAGTGGCATGTTTTTTTGTTTTTGTTATTTGCTATCTTTCTTGAAAATAAAACTGAAAAAAAAAAAAATACTACGCAGCAATGTATCGAAGTTATCGTCTGTTGCTCTGGACTTATCTGAGTCGTCTCCCTTGGACTGATATCAGTTCATTTTTTTTTTTTTAGATAAATTGGAAACTAAAAAAAAAAATGGTACTTATATCGAATAGGAACCAGCGCTTGAGCATCCTACGAGAGATGACGAAGCGATTAGCCAATCAGCTGTCAGACGACACATTTTCTAACATGTATTGAAATCGATTAAAGCCAGTTCATTTCTATTTCTTGTTCAATTAAAGAAAAATGAATGACGAAGAGCTGTGTAGAAATGTTATTACATGTGTCGGTTGATAGAAAGAAAAGGAATAATGGACAAGTATTCATGGAGGTGTACAAACACTAAATGTAAAGTTTGGAATTCCGTAAAAAGTGGCACGTTTTTTTTTTATTTGCTAAAGTTCTCGAGGTATGAACTGTGTAAACGCGACCGTGCAGCCCTGGGGATTGCGAACTTAGATCCTCGCGACCGCCGAGCCTGGAGAAGAAGACTTCAATCAAGACTGACAGACAGGCCTCACCAGCCTCTTATAGAGGACTAATCAAAATTAAATTAAATAAAAATAAATCGGAAGAAGAAGATAATCTTAAAAATAATAAAATAACTGTATATAATAGATAAACGCACGTGGCGCGTGGATGCTGTGACTTTAGGAGTTAACAGCTCACTTTGTATATTAAAAAATAAATAAATAAATATTAAAAAATAAATAAATATTAAAAAATAAATAAATATAAAAAATAAATATTAAAAAATAAATAAATAAATATTAAAAAATAAATAAATAAATAAATATTAAAAAATAAATAAATATTAAAAAATAAATAAATATTAAAATATAAAAAATAAATATTAAAAAATAAATAAATAAATATTAAAAAATAAATAAATATAAAAAATAAATATTAAAAAATAAATAAATAAATATTAAAAATAAATAAATAAATATCAAAAATAAATATTAAAAAATAAATAAATAAATATTAAAAAATAAATAAATATAAAAAATAAATATTAAAAAATAAATAAATATTAAAAAATAAATATTGATAAATAAATATTAAAAAATAAATAAATATAAAAAATAAATATTAAAAAATAAATAAATAAATATTAAAATATAAATAAATAAATAAATATTAAAAAATAAATAAATATAAAAAATAAATATTAAAAAAAAAAAAAATATTAAAAAATAAATAAATATTAAAAAATAAATAAAAATAAATAAATAAATATAAAAAAAAATAAATAAATATTAAAAAAAATAAATAAATAAACGATGAGTATGGATTGTAATCCAGGCTTTACTTGCCTGAAAATTTCCTTTATTCTTTGTTTTTCTTTTTTTATATACACGAGCACTGAAGATAGCCACCCCCAGGAAATAAATGTATAAGATACAGGAGCATTTTATAAATATCTTGGTAGTAAGCCGAAACAATTGTCTGCTGGTAATAAAAACAGTTTGTTTTTTTTGTGAAATGGTGTGAATCTGTTCTTCCTAACATTTGACCACTTACCTTTGGAATTCCATTCCCTGCTCCCTGTTTCCCAGACCGTACAAACATGCAAAACTTTAAATGTAATGTGAACAAACATCTTGACTATAGTTTTGGCTTCGGAGAGACATACAAACTCTCCATTAGTAATGGATTACTCACTAATTGGTATCCATGTTACACATTAGTAATTTGGTACAAATTAGTATCTGAGTTACTCATTAGTATCTGTGTTACAGATTAGTATATGTACACACATTAGAATCTGAGTTACTCATTAGAATCTGTGTTACACATTAGAATCTGTGTTACACATTAGTATATGTGCACACATTAGTATATGTGTTACACATTAGTATCTGAGTTACACATTAGTATATGTACACACATTAGAATCTGAGTTACTCATTAGTATCTGTGTTACACATTAGTATTTGTGTTACACATTAGTATCGGTGTTACACATTAGTATCTGAGTTACTCATTAGTATCTGAGTTACACATTAGTATATGTACACACATTAGTATCTGAGTTACACATTAGTATCTGAGTAGCACATTAGTATCTGTGTTACTTATTAGTATCTGTGTTACACATTAGAATCTACGTCTTCAAAATGATATGAATCTGTTCTCCCTAACATTTGACGCGGTTTAAATTAAATAAAAATATTTTATACCGTAGCTCTAGCCTCACACAATTGAGCTATTACAATTGCTTTTGAGCCGGGAGTGGAAGACTTCGGTCAAGACAGGCCCCACCATTATCTTATAGGGGACTAATCAAAGGCCTGTTCAAAAATAAATCAGATGAAGAAGAAAGAAGGATGGGGGGTCGATTTTTGGAGCATTTCTTTTTTTCATTCTTTTGTGTGAAATTCTAACTAAAATGCACTTTCTTGGCCTTCGAGCAAAATAAATCGGATAAAAAAAAAAAGATAACCTCCTAAACTAATGAACCGATCATTATACATTTTGGAATATAGATTCTCGGCAACATGGTGAGTAACATGAGCACATTATTTTTTATTGTGTAAACTTTAACATCTAGGGGGGCAAAACGGGGGGGGGGGGTGCAATAAAAATAAATCAGATGATGATGATGAGTGACATCAGATTAATCCAATTATCATCTTTGCTGATCAGACGATCTGATGTTTTTAAATGAAAGGTGATAACGTATGTACAAACATGAAATGCCCTGGCGTATTCAAACACTAAATGCAGAGTTTGGAATTCCATAAGAAGTGGCACATTTTTTTTTGTTATTTGCTTTCTTTCGTGAAAATAAAACCGAAACAAAAAAAATACGACGCGGCAACGTATCGAAGTTATCGGCTGCCACTATTCGCCTCGTCATCTTTCGGGTGTTTATGTAGCATGCCCGAACGCTGCCGACGCGAAGTTCGCGGAAACTGGTTTATGTTCGATACCCAATAGTAAAATCCATTTTGCGGATAAATCGTTGAGGAAAACTTTGAATTATCTCCCCCTGATTTGATTCTTTAAAAATAAAGATTTTTTTTTTCGCCCCTACAATACAGAAGCACCGGGGTTTTTTTGGGGTTTTTTTATTATGCAGATATTCCAAAGAGTTTACCATTTATCTTTCATGAATTGTTGATTTTAGATCCGTATATGGAATTTGGATGTTAGTTTTGACATTTGGTAGCGATTTTAGTGGTTTTGTTTTGAGATTGTTAAGTGGAGGATGATCCCCCTCCGCGCGCGGACCGGAAACAATGGATGGGATGGACGGAAGATTACATAAGAAAGAGTTGATTATCCAAGAAGACGGCTCAACAAATTTAAAAAAAATTTTTTTTTTTCAAACAGTTCACCCCAAACAAGGCAGGCCGCCACTGTAGGCGTAAGGAGCTACAGAGAAAAAGGGTGCAAGTTATTTTTTTTTTGGGGGGGGGGGGGTCAATCTAAATTGGGAACTGTGCAGCGAGATGTCTGTTTACATTAGTTTTAAATTTCTGCATGTCAGTAACGTCAGGAAAGCAGGGAGCAAGGAAGGAGTTCCAGAGTCCAGCAGCACGAGGAAAGAAGCTTTTGGAGTAGAAGGCTCTTCGGCATCTAGGGACCTCCACAGTGTATGGATGGGATTTGGCAGATTGTCGGATTGGTCTAGTGAATTTGCGTCGTGGGGGTACTAGAGCAGCAAGTTCATCAGAGCACAATCCATTGAAGTATTTGAAAAATAGGCACAAGGAAGCAACATTGCGGCACTGGGGCGGGGGCTGGAGCTTGGTGGATAGTGAGAGACCTATTAAGTTGGCGACTCTTTTTTTGACCTTGTCTAAGGGGAAGAGACTAGTGGATGATGTCCTAGCCCAGATGTGGCAAGAATACTCCATGCATGGGCAGATGGTGGCTTTGTAGAGATACAGGATAATGTCAGGTGTGAGAAGTTTACTGGCACGGTAGAGGGAGCCCACTTTCTTTGCAGCAGCCCTGGCAATGTCTTCAATGTATTTGTTCCAATTCATGTTATCTGTGAAAGTTAGGCCGAGGAGTTTGAATGATGAACTCTCAGATAGGGCGTTATTTGCCATGATTATTTGTTTACATTAGACTTGAAGACGACCATGTTGTAGTCTGCAGGGAAGCAGCCTCTCAGTAATGTGTTCCACGGATGGGATGTTTTAGGAAAGAAACTTTGTTCATGGAAGTTTTGTTTGATTTTTTAGTAAAGAGAGAGAGAGAGAGAGAGAGATTCTCGCTATGTTATCTGCATTCAAGGTGATGGATGATAGAAAATTTGAATATCTTTTCAAGATTAGCATGGGTCATCATCATCATCATTATCATTTAACATCTGTTTTACATGCTGGCATGTGTTGGACGGCTTTAAGAAAGTGACTTCCAAACTCACCTATCTCTGTCCAGGTGTTTAATCGAACTCTCCTGTTCTGTCCAGATTTAATCTTCCTCTGAGGTCATCAGATCTAAGCCTGTCGTTAAGACTCACATTACACATCCATCGTATCATTCTCATATCATTTCTTTCCGTGCAACGCACGTCCTCAACTGGCCAGGTTTCACTTCCATACATCATCACACTACATACACATGCCTGATAGACACCTGCCTTGGTCGATAATGGTAACGTTCCCCTTTTCACAGTCGTCCGTAGATCCTCATATGGCCCGACTGCTTCGATTAGTCTGTTACTCACTTGATCATTCGTAATGCGGTCCCTGTATGAGATGTTGTGCATCTTTCGGAAGCATCTCATCTGAGGGAGTTAGGCAACGTTAGGGCATCTCTCCCTCTTTCTCTCTCTTTCTCTCCCTCTCTCTCTCTTTCTCTCTCTCCCTCTCTTTCTCTCTCTCCCTCTCTCTCCCTCTCTTTCTCTCTCTCTCCCTCTCTCTCTCCCTCTCTTTCTCTCTCTCTCCCTCTCTTTCTCTCTCCCTCTCTTTCTCTCTCTCTCCCCCCTCTCCCTCTCTTTCTCTCTCTCACTTTCTCTCTCCCTCTTTCTCCCACTCTCTCCCTCTCTTTCTCTCTCTCTTTCTCTCTTTCTCCCTCTCTCTATTATATGTGTTCTAGTACAATCATTTACACACAAACCCAAAAAACAACACTGAAATGATAATGTATTCAAAAAACATTTACTCCTCGCAAACACAACAGGGTTCGCATAAAAATGTGTATAAAAAGTGCAAAAGTTTCTTGAACTCACTCCTAACTCTTACAATCACACATTACTCCTCCCTGTTCTCCAATGTTTTTATTTCAGACGATGTAAATTTATAATTTTTTGCTCTTTTATCTCGTAAATATGTGCTTAAGAACAATTTAAAAAAACATTGGTGCCGCTAAGGAAAGGGGAGGGAGGAGAGGGGTGAAAGAGAAGAGGAAGAAGAGACAGTGAGAACACCAAATTGTCTTTTTATTATTTTTAAACAGCCCCTCAGATCCAGAGAGAGAGAGAGAGAGGGGGGTCACCTCCCCCTCTCTTGTGCCTCATCAGTATATCTTTCTAGCTAGCTAAGACGTATTAGTTTCCTTTAAATTATCTCCCTTGATAATGATTATTTTAAGTAAGTTTTTTGGAATTTATTCTTTTTTTTTATTGAATTACTTTAATTAATTCCTGTTAATATCGACAGAACTATTGCAGATATACAGAAAACATAACACAAAAAAATTTAAATGAATAGCAGTAAACATTAATTTATTATAAACAGTTTTAAAAACAATTATGCAAATTAGATAGATCTATGAATGTCTAGATGTGTTTTATCAGTACTATGTATACTGTATTTCAAAGTATTGTGTTGTACTATTGATCGGCCTTTGTTCCGATGGATACTACACCCCATAAACTGGTATCATCTTGGCCTTACGTCGGTCTATGGGTTGGTTCTGTGCAGTTCTAGGAGGTCCACCCTCCCAGGCTTTGCCTCCCCTCCTTGGGGAAGAGTAAGTTTATTGCTTACTGTCTGAGGCGCCCCTACCGGGGAATGCCGACGGGGCTGCCCAGGCAATTTTTAATGACCAGAGTGCTCAACTTCTCGGGTGCTGGTTTTTCTAATCCCACGTTCCCGACCTTGTGTCACATGTTACCTTGTGGGAGGTAGATAAATAAAGTGTTGTACTATTGATCGGCCTTTGTTCCGATGGATACTACACCCATAAACTGGTATCATCTTGGCCTTCGGGGCTTGATTTACGCCAGTCTATAGGACTGTCCTGTGCAGTTCTAGGAGGTCCACTCTCCCAGGCTTTTCCTCCCCTCTTTGGGGAGGAGTAAGTTTATTGCTTCTCAGGCGCTGGCTTTTCAAGTCCCACTTTCCCGACCCGACCTTGGGTCACATCTTACGTTGTGGGAGTAAGATAAAACTGGGCTTGTGCCTAACCTCCTGGGGAGGTAAATAAAATGTTGTATTATTGATTTAAATAACAGTACCCCGTTTTTATTTCACGGTAAAGTCACATCCTGTTACTTGCCACAAATTCCCTCCTAAAATCAGATCCAAGAAGTGCAGCACTTTCATTAAATGCACAAGGAATTAGCAGGCTACGAATGTGGAGCGATGCTGGCAACAACTGAACGAAGGTCTCTTGAGCGTTGGCATCCAAAAATACTTTCTACTAAGCTGACATAGATTGAGTAGGTGTCTTTTTATCCGTCGGGGATACATCCTCGCCAGTCGGTCCAACAGTGACTTTGTTGCTGTCGGGTCGAGTTATGATCTTGTTCAGTCTCAGGAGATCCATCCTCCCAGGCTTTACCTTCTCACCCTTTGAGAAGGGGTTAGTTTATTGCTAATCGCCTGAGGTGCTCCTACCGGGGAATGCTGACGTGGCTGCTCAGGCATTTTTGTAGGCGAGAGCGCGCTAATCCTAGTGAGCTGGCTTTTCAAAACCACACCTGATCTCGTGACGAACCACCTGGAGAGAGGAGATGAATACAATACTTTCTGCACATTTGCGTCCTCGTCCGTCTCCATTGTCTTGCACGTTTTGCACACAAACTGGTTATCATCTCTCAAACCTACCCTGACCCTAACCCTCATCCTGACCCTAACCCTCATCCTAACCCTAATCCTCATCCTAACCCTAACCCTAACCCTCATCCTGACCCTAAACCTATCCTAACCTACCCTTAATTCCATTGCACTTCTTCGTAAGAGAGAACAAAAAGCTTTTAATCATTTAAAAACATCCGCAAGAACCTGCCAATTCCTAATATGCCCGACAGTTTTGCAAGATCAACTATTGAGAAATGATGTGTGTACACACACCAACGTCTTTGCTTTATATACATATATATATATATGTTTATTTTTAATTACACAGACATGTACAAAATCTGCGACACTTGCATGTCGATGTTATCGATAAACAGTTATTACGGCAGAGTTAGAGGGTTCTTTCCAAATATGATCTGAGGTTAAGATCGGATTCTAACTCTGCCTGATGAGATCTCAGTTTATAATAACTGTTGATCGATAACATCGACATGCAAGTGTTGCAGATTATGTACATGTTTGTGTAAATAAAAATAATCATATATAAAAGCTCTATTTGATCTCCCAATTTATAAAATCGAGGGACCTATGTTTTGAGGCATTTCTGTCCGTCCGTCCGTCCGGATTTTTCTCCGCAACCATCCATTGAATTTCTCTGAAATTTTGCATGAAGTTGTAACTTTTGTCAGGTTAGAAAGTGACATTCTCCGATTCGCGCCCCAGGAGGTCAAAAGTCCCCAAAATGGCAAAAAATTACCCTTTTCTCCCATAACGTTTGATCCATCCATTCAATTTTTCTGAAACTTGGCCAAAATGTAGAGGCAATTTTTCTGGATATAAAATGAGCATCCTTGACCTCAGAAAAATTCTGGTTCGCGCCCCCAGGGGGTACAATGGGGGTCAAAAATGCCCCAAATTGCCCAAATTTATTGTATTTTACACTCGCCACATCCAGAGGGGGACCACGCATGCGCGGCTTGTTTTTTATGATTTATATTACAAAAGAGGAAAAAAGAAACAGGAGAAGGGAAACAAAGATGAATCGCTTCGTAAACTTTTCTTCTTCCTCTATGAGGATTTTTTTTCTCCTTTTCCAAACGAGTATTGAAAAAAAAAAAAGGTAAAAAATTAAATGAAATTATCGAGACGTCTTTCAGTCGACACTTTTCAAGGTAATCGTCGACTACGAAGGGGAATCACGATTAAAAACGTGGTCAAAAGACCATAAATAAGGGTATTAAAAAGAAAATTATAAAAAAGAAAAATGGGAAGAGACATTCTTAACGTACACCCATTAGTTCTAAGTTATGGGTGTACTCTTTTTGTTTGCACAGCGACGGTTGTCGTAAATTGATGGCAACCGCTTTGAGAATCTTTAAATGCGATTTCAAACGAGATCTGTGCAAAATAGAGAATGCCTCATCCGAGTACCCTCCAGTGCAAACTTGGCACTGTAATAAATGTTCACCAATGGCCGACTCGTGGGCTTGTGAACGCCCGGATGTCGGCAACTGCCTATGCCTACGTATCGAAGGGGGATATGTTGGGAAATTCTTACCTCTAAGTGGTGGATGGTACGCCCCACGTAGTCAGCCTCGCACTGACCGTGAAAGCGATAAACAACCATGTTATATTGAATGGTGGGGATACCATCTTTCCAAAATTTAAATATTTAGGCCAACGTTAATGACAGAGACTAAACTACAATGTCGCTTTCTCAAACTTCATAGAAGAGGATGGCTTTCCAAAGAAACCTATGATAGAATCCGCCCAGTTGGTTCCCAACGTCCCAGAATGTATGGGTTACCTAAGATAATAATGGCCTATGCTGGAAATTTCATTTCTTTGATCAATCATAACTCAAAAACCAATAAAACAAATTAGTTAAAACTTTGCACAAAATTTTAATTTGATAGGTTCTATAAGTGTGTAGAATTTCAGCATCATTAGTCAAGGCAACCCAGAGATCTAGAAAGTTCAATCATGAAATCATGTTATCCATGTGTACGTACGTACGTATGTGCCACCCTGTATCTCATCAACTATTTGATGGATTCGGCTGATTTTTGGCAGAGATAGAAGTTCTAGGGTCTAGTTGATAGCATTTTAATTTCAGTATACCATATACCTTAGTTTTCCAGAAAATTCCAAAAAACCTTTAAAATGACCAGTATTCATACACTTTATTCTATATCTTATCGACCATTTGATGGATTCAGCTGATTTCTGGCAAAGATAGTGTCTAGTTGATGGCATTTTAATTTTAGTTTACCATATACCTTGATTAGTCAAACTACCAACTATATCAGTTATGAGAAGGTATTGTATTGATGCATAGCCTTTACAAAAGTAGTGACATTCCATGATAAATGCCAGTATACTGAAATCATATGCCCTTAATAGGGTTAAGATGAAAATTCATATACACTAAATATACAAAAGCAAGGAAATTCCCCAATTTTTACACTTTTATTGTCATTAAGGTTATGACTACATATCAACCAAACCATTTCATTATCACATCACTACAGTATAAATCTCTATGCATGAGTGGATGAAGTGTGTGAGGTGCGCTGAAGAAAAATTCCTACCAGTAAAATACATAGCCCTGTTGTGCTCGCATACTCTTAATGACAATAAAAGTGTAAAAATTTGGGAATTTCCTTGTTTTTGTACATTTAGTGTATATGAATTTTCATCTTAACCCTATTAAGGGCATATGATTTCAGTATACTGGCATTTATCATGGAATGTCACTACTTTTGTAAAGGCTATGCCTCAATACAATGGTCATTTTTCATGGAATATATATATATGTATGCCATGGTTTTCTGTTCGTCTTCATCTTTAATTCTGGCCATGTCTATTTCACTCACTGGTTTACAAATCTAAAAAAATAAAAATAAGCGCAGACTCACAAGAGAAAACACAAACTCAAATACATTGTGTATAAATCCTAAGTCCAGTCTTTTGTCTTAGATCAATAAAAACTGACTACTTCCGCACAATTCCTAGCTGACAACCCATTCTATTTCTGATCGGCTTTGTGTGTCTTGTGAATCATTTCCTATCATTGTTCGGTGTCTCGGCTGTGTGTGTGTGTGGGGGGGGGGACAGTCCATACATAGTATTACATCTAACTGTTACATAATGGATGGATGTATGTGAAGAACGATTACATCAGCAAGTATGAATTTGGTATCTAGGTGGACCAGTGCAAATCTTGACACGAAAATCTGGGGAACAAGTTCGCTTCTGGACTAAAACTATAAACAAGCCTGAACTCAGAGGTCAGGGGAATGTCAAACAGGAACGTTGTAACAGGTTCAGTATCCCCCCTTTGAAGCAATGACGTCACGATCGTCGGACCAAGAAAAGAAATGTTTTTTAAGTCAGTCCGTCTTTTGGAAGCGTGGTGCACAGATGAAAAATGGAGATGTAATTAAAAAAAGAAGGAAAACGGGAATTTAATTCCTAAAAGAGTTGATAACGACTGGTCTGCCCCTTCTTTCCTATCCCCGTAACGAAGTAGAATTAAGTTAAGAAGAACAATTTGGCCCCTCTCTCAAATTTAATGAATGTGTGACGAGAAAATCTCTCCCAAATAATTCTCCGCTGAGCTCGCCTTTTTCCTCTCTGCATTCTAGACGATGATGGCTACGAGGTGCGGCCCACTACGACGATGACGATGGTGAAAGGCAGCGCACTGGACGATGATGATGGCTACGAGGTGCGGCCCACTAGTATCTATTTGAGATGAAAATAAAAAAAGAGAAGTAAGGTTTTGCTTTTTAGAAGAATCAGATTGAATAATTTGGTTGGAGATGAACTTATAGATACGATATGTGATCAACCGATGACTTCTCGTCTAGCCGAAGTAAGGGCCAAAGTGAATTGTTGCAAGTCAATCTTGACACGAAAATCTGGGGAACAAGTTCGCTTCTGGACTAAAACTATAAACAAGCCTGAACTCAGAGATCAGGGGAATGTCAAACAATGACGTCACGATCGTCGGACCAAGAAAAGAAATGTTTTTTAAGTCAGTCCGTCTTTTGGAAGCGTGGTGCACAGATGAAAAATGGAGATGTAATTAAAAAAAGAAGGAAAACGGGAATTTAATTCCTAAAAGAGTTGATAGCGACTGGTCGATCCCCGTAACGAAGTAGAATTAAGTTAAGAAGAATAATTTGGCCCCTCTCTCAAATTTAATGAATGTGTGACGAGAAAATCTCTCCCAAATAAAGACCCGTTTGAATTCTCGCCTTTTTCCTCTCTGCATTTTAGACGATGATGGCTACGAGGTGCGGCTCACTAGCATCTATTTGAGATGAAAATAAAAAAGAGAAGTAAGGTTTTGCTTTTTAGAAGAATCAGATTGAATAATTTGGTTGGAGATGAACTTATAGATACGAGGGCATGATGTCATCAACTGATGGATCGGGCCTCTCTGACTTCTTTTTCCCCATCTTTGGATAAAACTAAATTAAATTAATTATAGACGACATTTCACCCATTACGCCTCCAAAATCCATAATGATCAGTTAATTAGTTTAGAAGAGAATCCTTTACATAGAAATATATAATCATATTAACATACCTTACTTGATATATATATATATGTGTGTGTGTGTTTGTGTGTGTGTGTGAGAGAGAGAGTTGAAGCATCAAGTTGTGTGTTGTGTGCTCGTCACCTTTCTCTTTCAGTCCCTACCGCTGGATAGCCTAGACGAAAAGGGAGCAGTGTGCGTAAGTCATCCCTGCCAGTGCATAGCCTCTCCATAGGCAAGCTTTATGCAGAACCTCTCCGTGGCGACGCACGTCAATTGAGTACCTTGCGGACTCAAGCAGAACTGTTGGAGACTCGTAGGTGGTCTGACCCCATACATGCGTTATGCCAGGCCCATCGGTGTATGGAGAATCCCTGATGCCCATAAACAGGAACCCAGCTATGGATAAATAGTATCACTGCCTTGTGGTTATTCGAAGTAAGGGCCAAAGTGAATTGTTGCAAGTCACTAAGC
>OY744549.1:47900969-47908469 GCA_963556195.1 Sepiola atlantica
TATATATATATATATATATAATATATATTATATATATATAATATATATATATAATATATTATATATATATATATAATATATTATATATATATATATAATATATTATATATATATATATAATATATTATATATTGGGATAAAAGATTTAGTCAATAACTCGTGCATTGCATTGCCAAATAAAGTAAAAACAGCGTTCTTGTTTTAAAATCATTGTTTATATAGGAAATTTGAATTGTTAAAAATGATGCTTCTGCTGTTTAACATGACATGTATAAAAAAAAAATGGTTCAAGAAATGTATAAACTTTGTTATGTACTTACGTGGTAGCTGAAAAGAAGACTGTACATCAAAAATTACGCAAATTCATCCAGTTTTTATTAAATTAAAAATTTAAAAAACTATTTTTATCGATAGTCGTCGTCTTGTATCTTTCAATCGCCATATTTTATCCTGGGTCGCCAAAGGATGTTTTTGTGTCTTTGTTCATCCTCTTCATTGTTTACTTGAATTTACGCACACTGCGTTCAGCCTGACCGTTGGAGAAGGGATGGTAAGGAGCCGTGATTATGTGTCTAACCCCATTTGCCTCTAAAAACCTCCTGAATTCATCACTGGAGAAACAAGCACCGTTGTCACTCACAACCAACAGAGGCAAACGCGGCAGTGGATGTCTTCATTATGCAAACCTCCATCCATTTGGAGTAGGCATCAACCACTATTAAGAACATGTGTCTAAAAACTGGACCAGCATAGTCTATGTGAATCCTTTCCCAGGGCTGACTTGGATATTCCCAACAATGAATCGAAGTGCTGTTGGGCTGTTTCTGATTTAGCACACAACTTTCACACCCCTTGGCGGTCCACTCAATATCTCCATCCAGTTTTGGCCACCATACATAGCTTCTAGCTAATGCTTTCATTCTCACAATGCCTACATAAGTCTGGTGTTATTTCTGCAGAACTTTTCCTCTCAACTTAGGAGGAATAATAATCCTGCTTCCCCACAGTAACACGCCATCTTCACAGGTCAGTTCCTCCCGTTTATTAAAATAGGGCTTTAACTGTTCACTCCAACTGACCCCATTCCAGCCATTCATGGTGAATTTGTATACACGACTCAAGATCGGATCTTTTCTAGTCTCTGCTCTCACAGCTTCAACCTTCACTGGACCTTCCACAAGGTCCATCATAAATATTTCATTAGTGGATTTAGATATATCTTTTTCCTGAGCCTCCAGTGGAAGACGACTCAAACAGTCCGCATTACTATTGAGGGCTCCAGTTCGATATTCTAGTTTGTAATTATAGGCAGCCAAGAATAGGGCCCAACGCTGAACCCGGGCAGCTGCCATAGCAGGAATTGGCTTGTTCTCTGCAAATAGACCCAACAACGGTTTGTGATCAGTGAACATCGTGAAGGAGTTTCCAAACAGATATTGATGTAACCTCTTCACTGCAAAAACCAGGGCAATCCCTTCCTTTTCAATGTGTGCATAATTCTGTTCAGGATCTGAGAGCGTTCGGGAGATGTAACATACTGACTTTTCACTGCCATCATCCATCCTATGAGCCAACACAGCTCCCAAGCCATAAGGAGAAGCATCCACTTGTACAAGTGTGGGCTTAGATGGGTCAAAATGAGTCAGAAGGGGTGTTGTACACAGCATTTTCTTTGTCTCTTCAAAAGCTTTTTGTTGGCAGGCTTCCCACTTCCAAACTGTGCCTTTCCTCATTAGACTTTGCAGTGGCTCATGTCGTGTGGACAAACTTAGTAAATGGCTGCGATAATAATTTACTGCCCCAAGATAGGCTTTCAACTCTGTAACATTCCTGGATGTGGGGGCTCTTGCCATCGCAGCCACTTTCTCTGGTAGAGGAGCTGTACCATCCTTGCTAACCTTGAACCCTAGATAGGTTATTTCCTCAAGAAGGAATTTGCACTTGCTTCTTTTCAATTTGAGCCCAGCTATGCTCAGCGTATAAAATACTCTCTCTAGGTTCTTTAAGTGGGTGTCATCATCGGGACCTGAAATTAGTATATCGTCCACTCGTACCTTGCAGAAAGGAACATCTTTCAATCGTTTGTCCATCTCCTGTTGAAAAATGCCTGTAGCACTGTGCACCCCGAACTGTAACCTTGTGGGTTGGTACATACCCCTATGTGTGTTTACCATTAACAATTCCTGGGTACCTTCCTCCAATTTCAGCTGCTGATAGGCATGGCTTAAATCCAGTTTGCTGAATTTTTCACCCCCTCTCAGTGTGGCAAATATATCTTCGGTTCGAGGAATAGGGTAGCTGACACATGGAGCTGCTGCATTGATGGTTTGCTTATAGTCCCCACATATTCGGATCCCCCCATTGTTACTTTTAACAACGGGCACTATGGGTGCAGCCCATCTAGAATATTCTACTCTTTTGTAAATGCCTCGGGTTTCTAGGCGGTCTAACTCCTTCTCCACCCCTTCTCTCAAAGCATATGGTACAGGCCTGGCTCAACAAAATTTGGGCTTGGCTTCTTTATCAATGGGTATATTCACCTGAAAGTCTTTCAGGCATCCCATTTCTCCATTAAATAAGGCATCATATTTTGTAAGTATTTTTTAAGCCTCGATGGGTTCTCCCTTGTTAAACAAAACAGCCTTTCCCAGTCCAGCTTTAACTTCTTCATCCAATCTCTACCCAGTAGAGTTGGTACCTCTCCTTTCACAACCAGTAGTGGTAAACAGTTCACTTGTCCTTCATGTAATACCTCTACAACTGTTGTCCCCTGAGGTTTTACTATTTCACCATTATACGTCGTCAGTTTTACTGTGCTTTTTTTTTAAATCCTGAATCTTGCCCAGTTCTTTAAATTTTTTCAGACTAATGACCGAACAAGATGCTCCTGTACCTACCTCCATGACCTCTTTTTTTTTTGTTTAACAACAGCTCCACCTTTACCGGTGGTGTTTGCAAGTGAGAAACATTGTATAAATTCAATTCTTCTTGCCGAACCTCCCTCTCATCCAGATTTAACCTTTCCATAGTGAATCCTTTTTCAACTGTCTGGTCTTCATCCACCACATTCATTGCATCGCTCTTTTTAGTTATTTTTAACAATTTACCTTGTTGCTGCCTGCACTTTCTGCGGGTGTGTCCTGTCTTATGACATCTGTAACATTCACTATTTTTAAATGTACATTTATCTGCCGTGTGTCTGGTACTACCACATCTGTAACACTCTCGTCTCAAGGGTAATTTGTGTATTGGGTTTTCATAAGCGGGAAATGTTTCTTGCATTGATATAGAATATTTCCGGGCTGATTCGATTGACAATGCTATTTCAATAGCTTGATTCAACGTTAGATCCTTTTCGGTCAGTAGGCGTTCCTGGATTTTCACATCTTTAATTCCAGAGACTAAGCGGTCCCGTATGTATTCACCAACCCTCTCTTCAAAATTGCAGTGTTCAGACATTTTCCTTAATGCGGCCACATAGTCACTTATAGCCTCTTCGTCCCTTTTGTCCCTCCTGTTGAACAAGAATCTTTCATGAATCACATTAGGTGCTGGTTTAATATGTCTCTGCATCAGCCCAACTAGTTCATCAAACGTTTTCTTTTCCAGACGATTATCTGCTAAACCTCTTAACACAGCATAGTTTTTTGCACCAATAATGGATAATAAAATCGCCTTTTTCTTCCCTTCACTCTCAATATCATTGGCTATAAAAAAAAAACTCCACACGTTCAATGTAGTTAATCCAGCACTCCTCAACATCGTTCCATTCCCGTGAAGTGCCCATCAACGCCATTTTTTTTTTTATGCTTCTGGGAACTCCGAACACATCCAATGAGTGTGTTTACTTTTCTTTTTTTTTCCTTAAAAACTTCCAGCACATGTTGGTGTTAATCTTCCAAATCCCTTCCTCGCATTGTCTTTGTGCCAGTTGACACGGTTAAGATTCGAATAAAAATTGTTGTTTGGAATAAATACAATTTAGGCGCGCAGAGTGAATATAATTGTATTGGCGCGTGACAAATAAAAAATAATGCCCACGCAAATTCCGATGTGGCCTTATATATTAAATCAACTCAAAACGAGCAGACGTAGTTGAGAGCACACCACGTGATATTCCTGTCCAGTGAGATTTCTCCAAAGACATATTTTTCTAAACTTTTCTCCTTAAGCTCGCTGGAGCCGATCCAAATAGTATTTAAGCACACACAAACATCAAACTTTCTCTTTCAACTGACTTTTCATCCGGAGGTTACACGCATCTTACTATCACTCTTCCATTTCACCCTTTCGCGCGCTTCATACAATTTCACAGGCGAACATTACCTATTGCCTCTTTTAATATTTTATAACAAATGAACACTTCAACAAAAGAAAAGACATTCTTCTTTTTACTTACCCTGAAACTAAAGGAAGGACTCATGAACTCATTACAAAAAGAAATATATTCTATTTGTTAATAGTTTATTTCAGTAAATAAACTTCCGTTGATTTTGCATGTAAATCTTCTTCTTATTATTATTTTTATTTGTGGAGGAAAAAAAGGTATGACGACCCCCACATCTTCTACTACCTCGTCGCCAATTGTTACGTCTGCACCATTCACTAAGTGTCAAGACACAAGCAAAACCCTAGACCTGTTAAAGTCTTTTCTTTATATAATCAACACAACAACAACAACAATTACAACAAAGGCGCCCTCTGGGCCAATCAAAAACTTCACCCAATGGCTGTAACTTGATACATTACAAAAATATTTACTGGTGATACCAGATCAGGCTGCCCTGTGGCTCCCTGAGACGAAATTCACCTACATTGACGGTTTTTTTTTTTTTTTTGTTTTTTTTTTTTGTAAAACTTAATTATGTTCTACAAAACCAAAAACAAAAACAACAGCCCCTCTCCCTTTCTCCCTCCCCTTTTTTATTTTTATTTTTCCTACCCTACTCCCGGTCCTGGATATGACCTTAAACTACATCCGATGGTGAGATCCGGCTTACGGACTTTGGGGAATGTGGAGCCTCCTCTTAATTACCATTGCTCCCAGGTCCACCCTGACCCGGAGTGGTAGTACCTGTTAGGGTCCCAACTATGGGTTAAATAGAAACAGATATTAAAAGGGGAAAGAAACAAAAAAGAGAAGAAAACAAGACCAGATTCGGCATTAAATAACCCAAAAAGGGTTGATATGCCGTAAAACAAAACTACCAAACTACCAAACAAAAATATTTAAAGAAATGTACAAACTTTGTTATGTACTTACGTGTTAGCTGAAAATAAGATTGTACAGAAAAAATTACGCAAATTCATCCAGTATTTATTAAATTATAAGAAAAAGAAAGAAAAAAACAATTTTACGTATTTTTAGACATTTTGTAACAATGGAGATAACTATTTTTTTTTTATTACCAATTTAGCAAAAAAAAAAAATCCAAAAAATAGGAGTTATCTCCCTTGTCCCTAGGATAAAAATCAGGCGATTGAAATATACAAAATGGTGGACCTGATAAAAATAGTTTTTTTTATTTTTAATTTAATAAATACTGGATGAATTTGCGTAATTTTTGTTGTACAGTCATCTATTAAGCTACCACGTAAGTACATAACAAAGTTTATACATTTCTTTAGCTAATTTTTTTATACATGTCATGGCTAAACAACAGAAGCGCCAAATAATCATATATATATATATATATATATATATATATATATATATATATATATGAGGAAAAGGTAGTTTGCTTGAAGCATTGCTGGAAAATAATAAATAATAGGTATTAAGAAGGCTGAGGGCAATGCAGAGAACCGGAAAGTGATGAGATACGGGAAGAACAAAAATAAACAATCGAATGTGATATCTTACAATTATGTTGTTTTTTCCCCCAATCTTTCACAGTATAACAAGTATGGTCATAACTGTACATGATTGGATATCATTTGATATTTCGGGAGTGAGATCCTCCCCTTGTCAAATATAAACACAAAAGAAAAGTTTGACATCCAGCAAGATGGAAATATTTTAAAAAGGCGAAAGAGACAAAAAAAAAAAAAAAAGGGTAAAAAAAAAAAAGGAAAGAAAAAAGCAATAGTAAGAGAGTTGCACTTTGCATGAAAAAAGAGGAAAATGAAAAAGGAGAAATTTGGGGGAGGGGTCAATAAAAAGAAGGGAAGAAAGGGGGGAAAAGGAAAGGAAAAAAGTAAAAGAAAAGAGAAAGGGGAAAAAGAAGGGAAAAGAAAAAGAAAAAAGAAAGGGGGGGGGGAAAGGGGGGAAAAAAGAAAGAAGGAAAAAAAGAAAGCTAGAGTTGCACTGATCACTTTGCATGAAAAAAGAGGAAAATAGAAAAGGAAAAATTAAAACGAAATAAAGAAAAAGAAACAAAATTAGGTTCGCAGATGTAAGGGGGGGGGGGGGGAGATGAAGTCCAGCAGCAAATAAATAAATCAATCAACTTTAATATACTATCCTAAACATGGATAAAGTGCTTAAAAACAAGTGTATAATATTAAATCAATTAACTTAATTGATTATATAGTCAGTAATTAATCGTTTGTGTATAAGAATTTGGTTGATTATTCAAAAAAAGTATGTATTTTTTTATTATTGTATATTTAAATTCGTAAATTTTTTATTTTTTCAAAATGTAGGCAATATAAATTTTAATTATTGTATATTTACATTCGTAAATTGATTTTTATTTTATTTTTAATTCGTTAATTTATTTTTATTTTTTTTTAAATGTAGGCAATATAAATTTTGATTATTGTATATTTACATTCGTAAAATATTTTTATTTTAATTTTATTTTTAATTTTCTCAAAATATAGGCAATATAAATTTTGATTATTGTATATTTACATTTGTAAATTTATTTTAATTTTAATTCGTAAATTTATTTGTTATTTTTTTTAAATGTAGGCAATATAAATTTTGATTATTGTATATTAACATTCGTAAATTTATTTTTATTTTAATTTTATTTTTAATTCGTAAATTGATTTTTTATTTTTTTAAATGTAGGCAATATAAATTTTGATTATTGTATATTTACATTTGCAAATTTATTTTATTTTTATTTAAATTTATTTTTAATTTTCTCAAAATGTAGGCAATATAAATTTTGATTATTGTATACTTACATTCGCAAATTTATTTTTATTTTAATTTTATTTTTAATTCGTAAATTTATTTTAAAATTTTTTAAAGTGTAGGCAATATAAATTTTGATTATTGTATATTTACATTCGTAAAATATTTTTATTTTTATTTTATTTTTAATTCGTAAATTTATTTTTCATTTTTTTAAAGTGTAAGCAATATAAATTTTCATTATTGTATATTTACATTCGTAAATTTATTTTTATTTTAATTTTATTTTTAATTCGTAAATTTATTTTTATTTTAATTTTATTTTTAATTCGTTAATTTATTTTTTATTTTTTCAAAATGTAGGCATAAATTTTGATTATTGTATATTTACATTTGTAAATTTATTTTAATTT